>QFET01004883.1:0-31350 GCA_003316355.1 Tuber calosporum | reverse complement strand
GAAGGCCCCCCCCATGGTAATCCCCGGTTTCACTGGCGATCAGTTCCAGGACCTGGATACCTCCGCCGCCTCTTATGCTAAGATCGTGGTAGGGAGGAGGAATAGGAGAAAGTCTCCAATAAGCCCTCCCTCTGCAGCCAAGGTTGCGCTTGCAGCAGCCACCCAAGCGACCCCGACCTCCTCTAACTCTGGCTCTCCATCCCCTCAACCGCATTTACCATCCTTTCCACCCCCCCCAACTACAGCCGCCTGCTGGTTTTTTGCCCCCCTCTCCTCCCCAGTCCTACGCCCTGATGCAGCAGTCATATCCGGCCTCCTCCCTGACCTCGCCGACTCTGTTCTTGTTGATGCAAACTCCTCCCTCCGCTGTGGATTCAAGGCCTCTATCAACAACCTAGGCTCTGTCTCCCTCACTGGCCTTGATGGTCAGGTCCCTGCCCTCTCTTATGCCCCCTAATTTTTAAGCCCTCACCAGGCGCTTCAATTAATCTTGTCCAGTTGGCGACAACCCCTGGCTACCCTTCCAGCCGGCCCCGACAGCCGTTCAGATAGCAATCCATTCTATCCGCTCCTCTTGCCTCCCCGATAATGAAGACGACCTCTTCTCATACCTCTCCGCCTCAATTCTTAACTCCTCTAGTGTCCACGTCCTCTCGGCTAGGTTCCTTAATAGGGACCTTGCCTCACACCTCAAGCACTCCTGCTCGGTTGTTATAACTACCACCTCTGAGCAGGCCTCTTCCCTCCTCCCGCATATCCCTCTATTCTCAACCAATTGAAGATCTGAGAGGGCCTTCTCCTCCTCTCCCTACATACAGTGCTACAACTGCTGAGCCTTGGGCCATGTTGCCCCCCGATGCAAGACCCCCCACCCAGTCTGTCCCTTCTGCTCTCTTCACCACACGAGAGCCGACCACAGATGCTCCAATCCCACATGCCCCAAGCAGGGCAACACCAAATCAGTACTAAACTGCTCTCTAACCTCCCCCCCACACTGCCTGAGATGTGATAGTGATCACTCAGCCCTTGACCGAGACTGTACATCTAGGCCCCCTCCTACCTCCCCAGCACCGCTTGCCACCCCGCACCCCATAGACAATGACAAGATAGAGGTCTTGCAAGACCTCGCTCCCGATACCACAATAACTACAATAACCTCACGCCCCTCCACTCGGCCTCCAGGTCCCTTAGGTCCTGCCGTTGACCTAACATCTTACAGGCCCATGAGGCCCGCCCAGTCCGCCTCTGGCATGTCCAGGTCCTCCTCCCGGCATGGTGCCCCACCCACTCTGGTGGCGCCCAGCCCCTCTCCTGCCCCCCGTGATCCTATGGGCTCTGCCCCATAATAGATTACACAACCACCCCTCCCCTGCATGAGGCCCCTAGGGCCTCATCCTTTCTCTTCCTTGCCCAACACAACAACCTGGGTAGCAGGAATGTGTTTTCTTCCTTTTTTAATTCCTTAGCTAAACTTTCCTTTCCTGTTTCCCTGGTGTGTATACAGGATCCTCAGGTGTTTCGAGGACATGTTACTACTTTTGCTGGCTTTAAGTCTTCTCCCCCTGCTGTGCCTGACCTAAAAAGCCACGCGTGGCATGTTATGTCTCTTCTTCCCCACTCTCCATAAGTGTAATCCTTCCCATTTTCTTTGGGAGATCTGACATTATGGGCCTTGATTTTTTCCAGACAAACATGCTGTTTGGGTTTTCCGTTTCACGCATTCGGGTAATGAACTCATATTCCCTCCCTGGCAGGACACCCGCATTACCAACTATTTCTCCTCTTGAATTGTTACTGTTAGATGTGTTTCCTGTTCTTTCCTTGGGTGACTTCAATATCCACCACCATTCCTGTAACCTGCTAGGGGCCCACTCCCCCTCTGAGTTAGTAGTTTCTTTCTATTACTTTTCCAGGGCTGCCGAGCTTGGCTACTATCTCTTGAATACCCATAGTGTCTTAACCCACTTCCCTTTGGGTGGTGGGGGCAGACCATCTGTGTTAGATCTTTCCCTTGCCTCTCCTGTATTATTTCCTTTTTTCTCCTCATGGAGCACTCCCCTCCCCTCCCTTGGCTCATACCATGTCTTCATTCTGCCGTCCTTTTGGCATCCTAAAGATATGCAACCTCCTCCACGCCCCAACTAGGCCTTGACTGACTGGGCCACTCTCTCTCCCCTACTTGAGGAGCTAACGGTCCCTGATGCCTCCCGCCTCCCCACCGTCGCCTCACTCTCCTAATGGTTCAACACCAACTGCGGTCGATTTCTCTTCCTCCTACGCAACCGTACTCCCCTCTCGCGCCCATCTCCCAGGGCCAAGCCCTGGTGTTCACCCCTCCTCTCTACCCTTAAGATGGAACACCACTGCGCTGCTCGCAAGGCACGAGATTCACACTCTACGAGCGACACATCTGCCGCCAGACTGGCCCGCCTCGGCTACTTCAAAGCCATAAAGCGAAGAAAAAATGCACACTGGACCTCCCTCCTCCACAACGCCACTCCCTCTACCCTCTGGGCCACCAAACATCTGGCCTTAGGCTCCTCCACAACTCACTTCCCCACTCTCTAAGGGGCCAACACCCCCGAGTCTATTAATAACGTCCTCCTTAACCACTTCTTTCTACCACATCCCTCACCCCGCGCCCCCTCCATCCTCCTCCCCTTCTCAGACGCCCGCGAGTTGTTCTCAGATAAGATCTCTGCCGCCCTTAAGGCCTCCTCTTCTTCATCAGCATCAGGTCCTGAAACTGTCCCCTATGGGGTATGGAAAGTGGTCCACTCCACCTCTCCCTTCCAATTAGTTTCACTCCTCTCCCCTCTTCTCCATGATGGTGTCCACCCTCCCTCCCTCTAAAGGTCCAACGGCGTGGTCCTAGTGAAGCCAAGCAAGCCATCCTATATCACCCCAGCTTCCTTTTGGGTCATCGTCCCCCTCCAAACAATCTCTAAGGTTCTGGAAAGAAATGTCGCCTCCCGCCTCACCCTCGTCACCAGGGCCTGTGGCCTCCTCAGTCCATACCAATGTGTCTCCCTTGCGTGCCTCTCCTCCTTTGATGCCATCACCACCCTCGCACATACAATCCGCACCCTGCACCGCCCACCCCTCCGCGTCTCCACCCTCTTCCTTGATATCAAAGGTGGTTTTGATAACGTGGTTCCCGATTTTCTCTCCACCTTACTCAGGAAAAAGGCGTCAACCACTACCTCATCTCCAGGATCAGGTCCATCCTTACCGGCTGCACCTGCCATCTCCTTTTCCTGGGCTCACCAGGAATTTTTTCTTCAGTTTCTGTTGGCACCCCTCAGATGTCTCCTGTATCTCCTTTGCTTTTTGTTATTTACGTTTCTTCCATTCAGTTTTCCCTTCCTAGGGGCCTTATTCTTTCAAATGTTGATGATTTTGCATTGACTGTATCTTCTCCTTCCTACCACCGCAATGTTCAGCTACTTCAAGCCGCTTTCTCCATGATCAAGCGCTGTCGGGCAGCGCGCAATATTCTCTTTTCAGTTCCTAAGACAGAGCTTATCCACTGGAGCACTAATAATCAGCGGGGCTCTCCTTGCATTATTCCCATACACTTGGATGGGTAGGTCTTCCATCCTGCCAACTCTCTCAGGTGGCTTGGCTACTGGCTCACCCCGTCCCTTTCCACCTCCACTCATTTCTCCAAGCCTCTTGCCCTCGCTCAAGGCGCCTTCGCCACTGTTCGCAGGCTTTCCCCACTAGGGGCAGGTCTCTCCCCCTACCTTTGCCACCGCCTCGTTGTCTCCCTTCTTCTCCCCATTCTTACCTACGGGGCTGACCTCTACGTACCCTCACGCCGTATGCTACGCCACATGAACGTCTTCTGGCACCAGATCCAGAGATAGGTTACCAACTGCTTCTGCTCAACCAGACTCTCTTTCCTCTCCCTGGAGAGCTGCCTCTCACCTATCACCCCCTTATGCGCCCTCCAGCGTAGGCTAGCTGCACTCATACTGGTGTGCCCCCCCCCCACTATCAACTCTGCCAGAGGGTGGCTCCCCTTGGACTTTCCCTCTCTCCTCCAATCCTGTGCTCCTGACTCCTGGCATCACCTCGCTACAGGACTCCAGCCCAATGTCAATCCTCTCCACTGGAAGACTACTCCTCCTTCAACGCCTGTCTGCACACACTGCCCGGTGGATGCGATGGCCTACCTTATCCTCTCCATCTTGGGATCCTTGTTCTTCGCCCCTATGCCACGTGCAGATCTCGCATCCATCTGTCCTCCTCTCCCCCCGCTACTTGCCATGCGAGCCGCCTACACCGGCCTTAGGAGGCAGGCCCAACAGACCCTTATCAATGACTGTGGAGAAGCCTGTCCTCCCCCACCCTACTACCCCTACGAGCCGTCCCTGTTCCCACATCCTTTTATGGGCCTGGGCAAGTTCATGGTGGGCCGCATTCATCAGATGCATGCCCACAAGAGCTACAGCACCCTCCACACCTCATGGGCCTCTGAGGGGGGGCCAACCCTCTGTCCATGATACAGGGACTATAATGAAGACTTCCAGTATGCGGTACTCTCCTGCTCGACCACCACTGATGCCCGCAGGTGCCACCTCCAAGGCGTCATGGGAATAGGCCTGACCGACCCCATCTGGTCCTCCATACCAGTCATCCTCAGCCTGGTCCCCTATCTACATGTGACGCAGGTTGGCTACCACCCTGAGATGCTGCTATCGCCACCCACTTCTTTGCCTCCTTTGGTCGCCGCCACCCCCACTGGGTCTCCTGCCCGCCCGCTTTTTACCTCCCCATGTTTGTAGAACCTTGGGTTTTTCCTTACTTGAAGGATTGGTTTCTTTATGTTTCCTTAGCTGGTTTTTCCAAACTTGAGTTTACCGTACATGGTGTAAGGACAGTTACCTGCCAAGTTGGAGCTTTTATGTGCCGATAGTTTCCTTTGTTTTTGGTTCTTGGGATTAAGGTTTTGTTTATGCAATAGCTAGTACTGCACGCAAGTTCTTGTACCTTAACAACGAATATATGATATAAAAAAAAAAAAAAAAAAAAAAAGAGAAAATACAAGACACAGGTAGATAGCTCTTCACATAACCACCTAAGTTACTTTCTATGTTATTTCTTATCTATTAATTCAAATTATATACTTTATTCTTATTACGAATATCTGTCCACAATCATCGACCCAAAGGTGGTTGTTTAAAGTATCGCTAACAAGCAGTCACAAGTGCTAGGAGAGAGAGGACTCAGCGTTGCCATAAACGACATAAGGCTAAGAGCCCGGAAGAGCGGTAAGGTGAGCGATACGGATCGTTACCTGTTGCAGTTGCGAAACATAGTGTGCCTTGTCTGGCAGACTAGGAATAGGTTTGTGACACTGAGTTATACAATAAAATTCATCAGTTGACTCCTTGGAGTCTACTACATCATGTATTAAACCAATTATAACTTATAAATCACCTAATCTTCCCTAACACAGTACATGTGCATACCCCTCACGTATCAGGTCAGTTACGTTTAAAATTCTTTAGATTATATAACTCACAATTATGAATCATGAAATCAATCAACCAATAATTTACCAACAATCACTGTAGTAGCAGACATCATGTATCATACCAGAAACCCTTTATGTCATAGTGTGAAATATAATAATCCTATTACTCATAAACTTTTAGTTATCTGAAATATAACATGCTTAGTCATCAATTATAACAAACTCACACTTACCTATAACAGGCTAACTAGTACCAACAAAGGTTCTTAAACTCAGTCTAAACTTATGAGACCTGTTTCTGCCATACTAAAGAGTCCTAAGTCGAGATTTCTGGGTAGATGTTAGGCACAAACGACTCCCAAGAGGATTACATGACTTTTGAGGAGGATCTGCATTAGTCCGAACCTCTACAGGAAATTACCGCCAGGTGGCCCTGACGTTCGCTCTGGGAGTCGACACTGGCACCTTGTGCAGTTGCTCGTTTACTAGGAAAAACGAGTAATTGGAAAACATCTTGTAACCCCGTATACGTCGCCGCCATCATGGTCTAAGGGTATAAGGTCACGTGGTCCATCTTGAGGTCACGTGTTCAACTCCTCGGTCTAGCAGGGTTTCTGGTTGAATGAGACATTTTCTACCAATCGAGTTAACATCTGCAAACCTTCCTGCAAGACGATAACAACACCCCTACCGTGGGATTATTCTCCGACTTCCAAGAAGGGGACTATGTCTTGAAAAAGCAGGTCGAACGGAAGAAATCAGTAGGTCGGATAAAGAGTTATAAGCGATATTATCCTATGAGCCTATCGGAAGACTAAGGTCGCCGATACATGGCGACATGAGCATTGATCACCTCATATATGGATAAGGGTCTACAGATCGGCAGACTCCCATTGGAAGATAGGACGCTATCATTCCACTAAATGGGCCAGGTGTCCGAAGACCAAAGGTGTAAGACTAAGTTCTCAGGGTCAAACAGGGTTCGTACTAGTGAACCATAGTAAGAAGATCTTAGAAGTTGTAAAGCTGTGTGATCAAGGTCGCAGGGTATAAATACCTGGACAGTGCCCAGTCTTAGATAGAGCATCAAGTAACGGAGAAGAGATCTTATCAATATTCTAAGTTTTACTCAAAAATCTTTTCCTACGAGCCTACCTAGACAATCTCCGTTTACGAAGAAAGGTTTAAACTTAGTCCGATTCGCTTGCCTTTAGAATCGACTACCCTTAACAGTATAACCTACCTTGCTCACTACTAGGATTCTAATAGCTTTATATTAAAATATTTATCCCTTATAAGGGCTTTTGTTAAGCTTTATCAACTTATAAAGCAGCTCACTTAGTTATTATAATTTTGTCACCCATTTCCTTGTTATACTTGAGCCCTGTATAAAATCATGTTATAAGTAGTAGATAAAGGTTTGACCATACTCGAATTTAATTACCAAGTTGGGAACACATTCTGGAAATGACTAATGTGTTTATTGTAGTAACCTTTTTATAATATAAAAAAAAAAGCAAAAATCCCTGCTTGTGGTAGATTATATTTGTGCCAAGGTGTTAAGGGTAGTCGATTCTTAGGGCAAGTGAGTCTGACTAGGCTTAAATCTTTCTTCGTAAATGGATATTGTCTAGGAAGGCTCGTAGGTAAAGATTATGAGTAAAACTTATAATATTGATTTGATCTCTTCTGCGTTGCTTGATGGTGGCTAAAGTTTAGAAGGCACTTCAATATTTATATCCCCGCGTTTGAGTGTTCATAGACTACTTCTAACTTCTATATTTTAATACGCTTCCAACTGTTTCCATCAGTCAATCCTAAATGCGAGAACCGTTTGACCCTGAGAATGTTTTTATCCGTGGATCTTATCGCCACCTCAATACTCCCTTTATCCCATGATGGTATAAACCATATATCAGTCGTAGATGCTGTTCCTCGTCCTGCTGCTTAAACCTAAGTAGTCTATCGTGGAATTTACCAATAGTTTATTAGAATTCCAAGTGTCTAACTTCACTGGTAACCTATCTGGATACTGCCAGCTCCCCCGTTGTCTTATAGATGGCTTTCAGAATGACTTAAGACTTACGATCGGTCTAATACCATATTGTGTTGCTATGCTTCTCCTTATCAACCTGTTCCAATAGGTCCTTAGACCAAGAGGGGCATTTTTTCAGGGTCTGAGTTGGTTCTCATGTTTCTCCTGGAGCCCACTCCTTATATTCTCATTTTTGCACAGAGCGTTCTGACACCCTTGGTCCATTCCAACGAAGGTGGTACAGAATGGGCTAAACCTCTGCGGACACGTATCCTGTGCACTTAGTTCCAGTTGCATTGGGTCTTCAGAGTCTCCCTCTCCATATACCTTGTGTACAGCATCTGGTCGGATGGACGGCGACGACGTATATGGTGTTACAAGAGGGGTGCCAATGTTCAGATTTTTGGTGAGGGGACACTTTTTACCATAGGCACCGCAGGTGATGTGCGTGCCCAACAAGGGGGCCTGCGGGGTATGAGTAGTATCTCAGCCCTTTTTCGTATGAATTCAGTGCTAGATTCCAGTACCTTGTACCCTAGTGCCTAACACAAGGTGCCTGCCAATTGTATAATAACAAGCAGTAGCAAATCTTGCAATCCATATATGCTGTCCCTACAGGCTAAACGCCAGATTTCATAAACTAATAGAACTTAAAATACATTTTGTCAACCACACTGTCAATTCCAGCCTAAGTCTCCTTCAGGTTTGAGTTTCAACTTTCTCACGTCTTGATCAAAAGATTTCTCAATTTTTTTCCCTTTATAAATACCATCTTTTCTAAGTTTATCAAATTCCTTTTCCTCTTTCTCAACCTTATTTCAATCACGGTCTTTTTCTTTTTTCACACACAATGGCTCATGCCTCAGGTATGTAGATGACACCACCTTCTTGAACTACTGGCCTACTACGTTTTCGCCTCATTGGAGTCTGCTTGCTGTGTAGCCTGTATATCTTGGAGATCGTAATACACTCATACTCCTGATTTAACTTGCACAAGACTCCCGTGTATGAATCGCTGAAAATTTGTTTCCAAAGGTTACAATGTGGCATTGGCATTAGGTAAGTATTCAGCCTGCTACTTGAGGGATCTTATATTCTGCGAAACATGGATGACAGGACAATACTTTAGCGTTTTTCTAGCAGCTGGGTACTTCAAAGTGGCATCGTTTTCACATAGAGATCATAAAACAATATTGGGATTCCATAGGATATGCTTTGTTTTGCAAAATGCAGAAATGATTGATGTAGGTTTAAATGCATATTGTCAAATAGAGCCCAGGGCAGAAAATAATTCAACTTTGTCAAACTCAGAACAGCTAGTCTGACTTGCTTAATTAATTGCCTCCATATCCTAGTACTTCATAGACTTAAAGACAATAACGTCCAATGGTTGAAGAAGCTGCATAGTATAGGGAGATAGGTAGAACAAAATTCTATTTTTGTTATTATAAAAGGTAATAAATCTATATATGTTGTGGCTTCCATATCTGTCCAATAGCAAAATACAATAAGCTCCAACCTGCTGTCTGTGCAGAAACCAACTCCTAGTGTCTCAACCCTAGTAAACACAATATGTTGTTTGGGTAACCTGTTTCTAACACTGCCAATAAAATATTCTCTTCCATTGCAGTTTTTTTGGCCTAATCATCATGGTGTAGCTACCCTAGAAGAATTGTTATGAGAGGTAAAATACTTTTATCCAAACTAATTACCTCATAGGATGTAATCAGTTTCCTATTTGTGATGCATGCTTAATACGATAGCCAGTGGGATCAAGTGTCACTGTCTATTCACTCCAACGAACTCTAATTCGAAAGTCTGTCTTGTAACCGTGGTAGATATCCTCTTTCAAGTCCTGAAATACCTTTTCTTCATACAAGTTCTGAAATTAGTGTTCTGAAATTAGTGAAATCAATTTACAATTTGTTCAAGATCATGAGTTGTCTTTCTATATTGATATATGGTTTTCTGCTTCTTAAGTGAAATCATAGTATCTTTCATATAACTTATTAGTCCTCGTGGAGTATACAGTTGGTAGTTACATATTAGTAGACTCTTTACTTGTGTGATTTCAGCAGAGAAGACTATTTGCATAAGGAGTAATCATTTGTTGATACATAGATATTCCTATTTGATTTGAGCATTTTAGATAAATACAAACTGCAACGTTTTTTTCATCAATAACCTTTCCGTTTCTGGAATGTCTCTCATGCTTTGTTTCCCACCCTTTCCATTATGCATAAAGATATGTCGTCTCTGGAACCTTAAACTCTCTTGCTGTTGCTGCAAAATTACACTTTTCACTTGTTGACAATTTCACAAAGGCCAATATGATTCTAACTTCAATTTTGACATAGTTGTCAGGCATTTTTTAGTGTTTTTTTGGTGAATAGTGTGCTTCAATAGGGTCAATTGGAAAATCTGATGTTAAGCCAAATCTGGGGTTGAGCCATTGGGCATGTTGTAGACGTGCTGCAAGATTTCCAACTACGTGCTGTTACACAACCGGCAGGCACCTTGGCACGGTTACTTTTTTCCATGTTGTTTGTTTACATTTTTATTTACTTCTTGATGTAATTACCCAAAGTTGGAATACCGGTATGCTACTACGTATCAAGCCTCAAGTTTCTGATTTCTCCCTTGATTTTCGTTTTGACAAACACCTCTGAGACACTAATTTCTTCTTCACTGGAGTTCACACCTTATTTTGACTACTCCGTACCTAGCACACAGTCCAATTATTCCAGTTCTTACGGTATTTGCCAAACTCGGAACCTATTTACCAAGTAACCTATAACAGCCAATCGACTTTGCTGGGTTTAGAAGATATTTCCCTCCATCCCTCCGAACATATTCTGTTGGTCATGGAAGGTGCGTCAGGCAGCGCTCTTCTCCTCATTGTGGGCTGAGTGGATTCCGACCCAGCGACGAATTGTGATGGTGACTTTGAAATGTGATTCACTTCAGTGGTGTGTTCTCAAATCTACACCGAGTTTTGCCAGAAAAGGGAGGCCATGCCTTCGCGAGTACTCGTACTTAGTGTAACTGTGAAGCAATTAGCTTGCAATGGATATGCTGTGACCGAAAGCGGATCTTGTCCTTGCATCGTTGCTCCTCGGACGTACTAGTGCAGTGCCAGTACAAGTACTTTGTTCTCCAAAACATGCGGCGCTAGCCAACGCGGTGCCCTGGCGTGTCATCCCTAACCCTTCCATCTTTCATGGGTTTCACTTATTCCTGCTTACTCTCCTTTTCAATTGTTTTCATTCACCCTCTTTTTCTCCTCTTCCTCTCCCCCCCACACTCACTGCAATTCTTTTCACCGCCCCCACTTACCCCTTTCTGCTGCTCGCTCTTCGCTTCTTAGCCCAACAATCCTCGCTGTCAATTCGCTTCCTGCAGCTTTTCACTTCTCTAGTTGTTTTCTACACGCCTTATTTTCAGCTGGCCTGTCTGCCCAAATCGACAAACAAACTTCCTGATTCACTGAGGTCTCGTTGAGCAAGCAACCCCGCTGTTCCCCACAACCGCTTATATAGGACTTGTTTGAGCATTGATATCGTCTTCAAAAAGATATCCCAAGTTTCTTTTTCCCTTGTCCAAAGTTATGTCTCTTCAACAAACCTACTCGAGGTTTCTCGCCTCTCCTTCAGCAGAGGCCTTTTCCGCTTCGCCTTCAATGCATTATATTACCACGCTTGTCACACTTAGCTCCACCGAGACGATTATGAAGTACCTCAAACGTGAGCCAAATCTTCTTAAGAAGCGTATGGAAAAGGTCCTTTCGGCCGTTGAAACTTCAGATCGTTTGGTTCTTGAGATCGAGACCGAGTTGGAGTTCGTCAAGAATGGTGGAAACTATCTCCCGGCAATGGATGATAATTTCTTGGCTGATCAAGTTGTTGCATTTCCAATTGTAAGTAGAACCTGTCTTGGTGGTTTTGGCATTAGCTTTTTGTCCTCCCTGTCTGTCATTGTTGTTGCCATTTGATCTCCTATCCATGTGGTTGACACGGGGCTAATGTTTTGTACCAGGTTCATTTCGTAAACTTTGAGAACGGTCTTATCAAACAAATCCGCATTCATTGGGACCAGTCTAATGTTCTCAAACAACTTGGGGTTATTGGCCGGAATGGGAGGAACTGGCCTATCAAAGACGGTCGTGAGCAATGCAGGCTCATTGCAACCTCGATGTCTGGTATCCCTGCTTCCGTACCGCCCTCATCAAATAGCAACGGCAATAGTTTTCAGACCACGCGAAGCAGGGGCGGTTCAAACAGTAGCAAGATTGATCATCCTACTCGCGATCCCCATGCCAGCCTTGCTCTCTTCACCCCACATGAATCTGATGATGAGCGCGAGACGGTTGATCATCCTAGGGTCTCCCCCCGTAGTTCTGCGAAGCCCCCTTCCCG
Source organism: Tuber calosporum (assembly GCA_003316355.1). Taxonomy (NCBI): domain Eukaryota; kingdom Fungi; phylum Ascomycota; class Pezizomycetes; order Pezizales; family Tuberaceae; genus Tuber; species Tuber calosporum. The sequence goes on along the minus strand of QFET01004883.1, from coordinate 19,418 downwards.
TGATCTTGGGGAAATTCTTGCCGGAGAGCACTCTCATGATACCGGCCCGCTTCCACCAAAAGCCCGTAGCACTTTCACCCCTGGCAGAACATTCGAGATTGGTAATGGCGAATCAGTTGAGACAAACTATCCGACTCAAAAGAAGGTTGAGCGCAAGGTTTCTGTTGACTCGAAAAAATATGAACACTTTGAATTTTCCGATGAGCCCGCGGTATCTGCTCCCCTTGCCAAAACGCCTCTCTCTAAACGCAGTCAGCATGGATCTTCTTGGGCATTCGAGGATTTCGTTACCCCGGAGAAGAAACCTTTAAAGATCCGCAAGGACGATGTGAGACACTTTGCATTGACCGAGGATGATGAGCAACCGGGAATTCAGCCTTTCAGAAGCGATAAGAACTTTGGTTCTCGGTCTCGCCAGAATACCGAAGCCCATTTTACGATTAAAGATGAAGATACGCCAGAGCCACGGTCAAAGGCCTCCGCCGCCCCAATTCCAGATAAGCGTGGCAATGTCTCCCAGTTTGAAATCACCGACAATTCTCCTGCAGGAAGTCACGCAGCAAGACTGAAAGAGCCTACTACTAGCCGCAAGGCTGCTGTGAGACAGATGAATGCTCATTGGGGCGCCGACGAGGATGAGGATGATGGTGATTTCTTTGCCGGATTCGGTGGTGAGGCTAAGCCTATGGGAATCAGAATCGCTGGTGACGGAATGGGCATCAGGAAGAGCACTGGAAGGAGTTGGGCGTATGATGAGCAAACTTCTCAGAAGCCCCAAGAATCTACTATCAGGATCGCTGGTGACGGTATTGGTACGGCAAAGGCCGTTGGCAGACAGTGGCAATATGACGACCCTGATGCAGAGCGCAGGAAAAGAGGATAGAGATCTAAAGCCGGCTGGTAGTTGCTGGGACTACTAGTTGAGGTGCTGAGGAGTTGAGGCGGCTCTTTCTAATGTCTATTGAAATGCTTTAACGATCGTCGCGATGTCAGAAATAGCGAAGATATTGCCCAGGTGGTTTTGATATTTCATTTTTTTTTTCACTGAGGGTTTTAGTAGTGGTTCTGGGGAGTCTTGTTTCCGGGGGACGCGGTCACAAATTGTCATTTGCTCCTACATTGTTATCCCCTCTTCTTGGCCTGTGTTATCCCCGTTTTCGATTTTGGATTTTTTTTTTCTTTTTTCCCGGTTCTGAGAGCAAGGCCTGTCGCCCACCAGCACACCCAAAAAAAGACAAAAAAGTATCATTTCATTTATTGGCACTGTATTTATTTATTTTTCTTTTATTTTGCCCAGGGGGGTTGATCCTTTATAGTCAGTTCAAATGGCGAGGAGTTTCTGTTTGGTAGCACATCAAAACAATTATTTCCTTTCAGTATGCAGATTGTCAGCTTCTGCGTTTTATTCATGCTGTTTCTTCTTTCCATCTAACCTTTAGTGCGTGTGTACTGTGTACTATTTCTATTGTACTTGTACTCGTACATTGTGTCCCTTCTCTTGCGAACGGATTAAGCCGGGCTTCTACAAGCTGGTGCTGCCTGTATGCGACAGGCAGTTACTGTCAATTCTATTGGCCTACACAATACGTGTCTACTCCCTCCTTATGCCCATTAGGGCGGTGCCTCCTCTATATAGGAATAAACTTGAAAACAGCGATGCCAGTTTGAACCCCTATCCTCGAGGTTGTAAAAAAAAAAAAGAAAAAGTGAAAGCGAGAAAGAGTGAAAATGAGTGACAAGCAATGATTTTAAGTGCCTTGACTGCAGGCCACGAAGGCCCCCTCCTCCCCCCGTAATTTTTATTCACAAAAATGAGTGCCCAACTCCGCATCTTTTCCCCATGATAATCTATTGAAAAGAACTTAGTCTGCCCCTTTCTCAAATGTCCCTCCATACTTTCAGGTATCCACCAGTCCATCTCGAAAGCCCATGCTAACTTAAACCGTCACTCCCTCCGGTGTCGACGGGGTCGGCGGCGGTGATGCAGGCGGTAGACTTTCCAGAAGCTCCGGCCGATTCTGCGCCATAACCCGTCCAATATACTCTAAGTCTGAATCCGACAACTGCGGCGGACCCAGTGCCTTCCTCTCCTTCCTCTCCTTCCGATTGAGCTCTTGCACTGCCGTCAGTATGCGCTTCCCATCCTTGGCCTTCTGCGCCGCATCTTCGGCTTCCTTCTTTGCGACCCACGCGGGATCGTGACGGATCCTGAACTTGGAGTACTTATTCCTGAGCTCGTCAATGACGTCCAGCGGGAACGGCGGGACCAGCAGCGTGGGCGAGTAGCTGGACATCTCCGCGTCCATTATCAGCGTGTCGCCGGGGTGGTCGACGTATTTCGGTTTCTCCTTTGGTGGCCAGGGGATGACAACGCCTTCCATTCCCGGCACGAGGCGTTTCCAGGAGGAGCCCCCAGCCTTGCTATGCCAGATTTTGGACATCTCGATGTTCGCGATTATGGTATCGCGGAGGGCACCCGTGGCGGGGTCGGGGAGGGGATAGATGAGACGGACGTCGTGGTAACTTATGGGAAGTTCGGAATGATAGATCCTCTGCTGCTTGGTATCTAATTCAAACACTGCATCTGGGATCTTCATTGGTGCCTAACTCCATCCACCCAGCCGTTAGCCCTCCCAGCATCCGAAGGAAAACCCCAAACCAACCATATTAATCCCCTGAACTGTCAGCGTAGCCGTTGCCTTGTCCACACTTTTGACAACCCCAATCCTATGCCTATCTACCCCAGCCAAGACAACAACCCTGTCGCCCGCTACGATGTTCCAATACTTGACCCTCTGCTCCTTCCTGATCGGCAAGGGCCGCGCCCGCTCACCCGCGACCACACTCATTTCGTCCGCCTCCGCCGACGTCATCGCCCGCCGCGGCGCCAGCGGCCCCAACATACGATCCTCCTTCGCCTCCCACCGCGACTTCTTCTGGTCTGTGCGCGCGATGCGTTGGATCTGCGTGCGGGTTCCCATAGCCCCTTTTATCCTCATGCGTTTGTTGGGCTCCCGCACCCGGGCGAGCCTGCGCGTCGCTTGGTTGCGCGCGCGGATTGCGCGGGAGGTGGCCTTAAGCATTGCCTCGTTTTTTGCTGCTTGAGGTAGGTTGTGATGGTGATCAGAGGGGAGAGGTGAGTTTGATGGAGGAAAATTGGTTGGGGAGCTATGTGGTGGGGCAAGTTTGATAACTTTTGGTGGGGGTATTACCCTGTCACAGACGGTGGGAGGTATGATATGGAATGGGGTGTGAGACGAGTGCTACAACGGAGGCGGAGTGCCTAGGTTTTGTATGCTACACTACGATAGCAGTAGGGGTATTCAAAGTCAAAAAACCTTGGAAACGTAGGTTTACTTTGTGGCTTGAGGCGATCTTGGCATGTATAAAGGCAGTTAGCTTGCCATTACTTTACTTGACTAGACTTTACAAGTTGCAACCGAGGTCAAGAGGTCCAAATCCCTCTCATGTAGCGACAAGGGCCTAAGTTGCCCATACAACTAGAAAACCACCCCCAGTACGAGTATACTTGCCTCACCCTAGTATAGCAATCATCCACTAATCTAGCTTGTGAGACTAATCCAATTTTGTGACACAAATTGTGCAAAAGGTTTACAGTGTCCCTTCAGGTATATCCAAAAGAGGTTGTCCCAAAGCCCTTAGTTCAACCATTAACAACCATAATACTTGGAGTATAAGGAGGGGTATGAAATATTTATATAGTATTAACTGTGATTTATTTGGGCAAGATGCAATGTAGTTGTTGTTTGGGTATTGGGGAAGGTCTAGATAGGCTCCCAGTCCTAATCCTGTAGTATTGTGCTTGCGAGTACATAGTGATATTAGTCTCTTGGAGATTGCCTTATCTTTCAAAATTGTGCCATGTATAAGTAGATTGTGGGATGGTTGTTATACCATACCAATATGCTTAGGAAAATGTGGTAGAGGCGTAATTCTACTCACATGGGGAATATCAGGTACTGGTCGCTACTGGAAAGGGGTATTTTGTGAATTTACTGTGATCTAATAAATATATAACCCACAAACAACAAACTTCTAATATGTCTTGCATATTTAAAAAGCTCAAATTATCAACCGATTGCAAGACATTTAGCTATCAAAAGAAGTTGTAATAACTCTGTTTAGTGAGAATGTTTTTAAATTCTTCTATCAGTACCTGAGGAGAACGGATCAAGATCAGGAAACAGGAGGCGTGACTAAAATTGGTACTATATTGTGATCAACTACTGACCTACCAGTAATTTTGTTTGGGATCAAGGATGAGGATATGCTCTACTTGGAGGGTATAAAGAGTTTTCAATGCTGTAGCTGCTACAATGTTGTAATATCTATTTTGAATTTAGCGATGCAAAACTTTCAAATAAAAGTACACCTTTACTGATTAATATTCTCAATTACCTTTATTTTTACTATGAGGCTTTCCAATATACTACCACAAATGAGGCAATACTATTGGCAGCTACTACAAAGTACCCTAATACATGTTTTCTCATTTACTCATTATACATGATTAGACAAAAATCTATCTTTTAACTTTGAATACCCCTTGTAGTGGTTTTCAAAGTTAAAAATGAAAACTATAGTAAAATAATAAATATTGCAGACATGCATTAGTGTGTAGTAGGGTACATATTCATTGTAGTTAATTGTATCATTGCATTAGGGGTAACATATTTGAGACCCCTTCTCAGAAGAAAAAGTATGTAAATAAGAGAGGTGGGTTACCTAATGTGGATAGTAAGAAACTTTACATGTTTCCTGTTACTGACCTCTAGACCTTGCTATCAATACTCAGGATTTGTGTCTCCATAGTATGGTAAGTGTAAGGCATATTAACCACTTTTGTTCAGGCTAAGCTTACCTTATAAGTCTGACTACAGTAGGAAACTCAGACTTTTTTAACTTTGAAAAGCCCTGATGGGGATATCCAAAATTATAAAGGGGATTTTTCAGGAACAAGTAAAGACAGAATGTTGTATTGGGTTATTTTATGAGATTAGCCAATAGTATTCATATAATTTTGGTTGCATAAATTGAGTGGACGAAGGTAATTGAAGGTAAAGTGAAGATATTTTCACATCTTACTGACATTTTAATATCTCAGTGTTTTTACATAAAAGGTTACCTATTGAGGTTTTGTCAGAGATAGTAGATAGGTATTGGCAAAGTTTACTACAATATTCTAGGATTTATTCTGAATTTTTAAAAATTCTGTTTTATAAAAGTGCTGAGGAGGGAAAGGTGGTCCTCTCTATCAATGCAACAAATTTGCTTCAATGCCTATTCCTCTAGCATAAAACTTAAAATTTCTCCCTCTCGCAAAAATCCTGTTTCAAGCTACTCCCACTATCATCGGTCTTCTTTCTATCATAAATAGGAAGTTTTAACAAAAAAAAAAAAAAAAACGAGAAAAATACCAACTTATAAGTCTTACTTATTCGCTAGAACTTCAGATAAGTATATAATAGATATCGGGTAGGTAGTAGTGGTGGTAGAAATATAGTAGGATAATGGTGGATATTGCAACTAATACTTCTGAGTGAAAAAATACTATTATTTTTGGCTTAGTATCTCCATTATTTTGATAGCCAAACCCTAAGGTGTCAATTGCGCAATGCCAATAATGGAACAAAAGATAAGATGGTAAATTGGTTTTTCATTTTTTTTTTGATAGTTGTATAATGAGTCCTAACTACATAGTATTTTTTATTTATTTTACTTTTTTTATATATAATATATTACTTTTTAAAGTACCAGATGTTATATACATCATGAGATATTGCTTAAAGGAAACCTTAATATCAAAAGAGCCTCTGGACTCTAGGGATCAAAATCTGTTTCCCCAAGACCCTCTTGGCCTAATAACACATCTGAGCCCCAAGTAAACACACCCCAAACCAACCAAAAAAACAACTAGAAGAAAGTAAAATGTAGGGAAGTAGAAAAGCATAAGGAAAACCAATGGTACTATCATAATAAAGGGAAGGTCTACAAAGCCGAAGAGGAGAAGAAGCTACTATAGTGCCTGGTAAAGTTTTAGATGCAGGGAAAAGATTTAATGCTACAAGGGTAGGGAACTATAATTCCACAATACGCCTAAACTATACCCGAAGGAGAACCAAAGTAAACCTCAACCAAGGAAGTACTAATACAATAGCATAGAAGAGCCTTTGAAGGATCCAATTATAGGCAAGAGTTACTAGCCGAGACGATGCTTAACCTTGCACTAAGATAAATATCAGCTATGGAAACAGGGGTAGTACAGGGGTACTAGCTGATATAACTTGGGGAGCAGGACAGGAGGTGTAAGGTAACTATAATAACTAGCAGACCAGCTGAACTATGACTAACACTTTCCTGAATAGTAGAACGAATACTGTCAACTAAGATAATACTACAGTAATACTAATTGAGGTGTTCCTCACCACGGTACACAAACAAGGTAGATCTGTATTCGCAGTACATTTGAACTAACAACAGTGACTATAAATATTATAACCTACTCCCAAATATCTTGAAAATGCCAAAGGGACTTTTAAGAGACTTTTAGGATAGGGGGTGAAGCGTCAAAGGAAAGGGCTTCAATAGATAAGGTAAAAGGTATGGAACTAAGAGAGTGACTATTCAACTAGTAGTATTAAAGATGATAGTCCTGTGAGGCTTTATTGAGTCTGAATCTTTAAGGGATTGTAGGCTCTTTAAATACAAAAGATTGTAGCAAGAAAAACTTAACAAAAGCGTAAATATCTTGTCTACCAACAATATGCTAACAGAGGAAGCATAATAAGGTATCCATATTCTGAAAATACAGGGTTAAAAGCGACAGGATGGAGTTAATAAAACAAGAAATTGAATCCAAATAAGTAGGGACAAGCAATCGCTAATACTAAAGTAATACAGTAGGTATCCCAGGAGGATAGTGATAACCAAATAGGTAGAAGCAAGGACGGAGTCATGATAAATAAAACAAGGAAAGAATGACCAGTTAAGAAGTTATAACCAAGTATGAAGGGACAACCAAATAGTAGCGCTTATCAGGGATAAACCCAAATAAGTAATAAACAACATCAAGTTAGAAGCAATAGTAGAAACATAGTAGGGTTCTATTACAAATATGATGATTGTTGTTGCTAACTATACCAACGCTAACCGAGGTAGTGGAGCAAGAGTAGGAAGGGTACGAAGGAGAAATATCAACCCTCACGAATATGTTTGACCATGATAGAACATCAGAAGAGGAGTAGAGAGGGGAAGAGGTACAAGGTAGCATGACTTCCAAAGGTAAAAGAGTTATCACGGTAGGGAAGGAGAAGTACCATGGTATTGTGAAAAATACTAATAGTATTTAGTTTTCAAGTATGAGGACAATAGAAGGTGGAGACCATGTTGTAACTATAGACTACCTAAATATCCTTTATATATACTCTTGCCTCAACTATAAGCCAGATAACTCATGCTCTGTGAGTTATATGTAGTTACAACTTATATTCAATCATACTATCATACGAAAGGAGGCCTGAAGACTATTATAATACTTGAGATAATTATAACTTGTAAAATAAGTCATAGATCCTAATAGGATAACATGTATATAACCTAAAACTGATAATATGAGTCATATATGATTACATGCCTTTTGCTGACTTTACCACATTTCGTATTACAGGAGACTCAATAGGGGACATAATGGGGCATGTCTTAACATTCAAGCATCAACAAAACTAGTCTATTTAGGTTTAGATTATGTTAACAATATAATTGTTTTATTCTCAAAAATAATTTTTCATAATATAAAGTACAATTAATATATATTTGTCTTTACAAACTGGTAATTATTTTATGTATTAAAGTAATATTAAGAACTAGAATATCATATAAGATTGATGGTGATATAATACAAGTCTCCTAAGAATTTAAACCTAAACCAAACATTACCTCAGAGGCTTGGTATAACAGAATCCTACTATATTTCTACTATTACTACTGACTTGATGTTGGTTATTATTTATTTTAGCTTATACCTGATAAGTGCTACTATTTGGTTGTCCCTTCCTACTTGTGTATAACTTCATAACTGGTTGTTCTTCCCTTATTTCATTTATCACTACCACTCCTTGCTTCTATCCATTTGGGTATCGCTATCCCCCTGCTATACCTACTAGATTTGTATAGTATTAGCGATCTCTTGACCTACTTGTTTGGATTCCATTACTTGTTTTGGTAGCTCCATCCTGTCACTTTTAAGCCTCTGTTTTCGGAATATGGTTACCTTGTAATGCTGCCTCTGTTCGCATGTTTGTTGGACAGGATGTTTGTGCTTTTGTTTAGTATTCCTAGCTACAATCTTTGGTATTTAAAGAGACTACAATCCCCCAAGGATTCGGACTCTCAAGCCTCAGTGGACAATCATCTTTAATACTAGGAGTTGAATGGTTACTCTATTACTTCTATACCTTTTACCTTGTTTATTGAAGACCTATCCATCGTCGCTTCTCCCCCTATACGAATAGTATCTTCAGAGCCCCTTTGTAATTCTCGAGATACTAGGAGTAGGTTATACTTGGAGACTAATGAACCCCCTATTGTGTCTACTATATTGTCCACTGCAAAAGTAATTGAGGTTCTGTGAGTAGATGGCATGCACCATACAACCATTATTTTCTTAACTCACAATCTTGAGTTACTTGAATAATTATTCAATTATAACTAACAATAAATATATTAGTGTGCATTATATAATCCTTTATAGCTAGTATATAAGTCATAGTACAAAATATAATAAGCATATACCTCATAACTATGACAGGTGTAAAAATCCTAGCGATTTGTAATATAAGTACTTAGTAATATGTGTTGGTCTATTAGAACCAATAATTAGCAATACAAGTATTCAGATAGCTTCTTCAGTGCTGCATACACTCCAAGTTCTTTCTCAATAACATATTTGACCTATTTATAGGAGATTCCCTAGTTATAGGACACCTTTTACAACTTGAGTCCTGGTAACAAAATATTACATAGTTCATGCTGTAGTAAATTGTATAGGCTGTAAATTTGAATTTAGATAGCGATAAGATCCTCCATAATCCTGCTTTAATTACACTTTAATACCAGGAAAGGAAGAATAGTTATGATGAAAGGTATAAGAACGGTAACTGTAACAATTGGTGACTAAGCAAGGCAGAGTTTCACATAACTCATAGTTATGAGTCATAAGGCTGTCAGATTTTACACTATCACTTAGTAGTAGTAGTCATGGGGTTTCACATGATGCACACTAGTGCAATCATTGTTATATTGTGATTGGTTGATCGTGCGCATAGCACACATATCCGAGTAATATGATATAATGAGTTTCGCACAGGACTCATATTATGAGTCATGGGTTTCGCACAAGAGAGCAGTTTAGGGCACATGACTTTCTTTTTGAGTTTTGATTGGTTTGGTACGCTGCGCAGTTGACACATAGGAGTCAGCTGATGGATTTCATAGGATGACTCAATATGAGTCATGCCGAGAGTGTGACTTATAGATATGAGTCACCAGGGTTAGGGTTGAGGGAAGAATGCCTATATAAGGACCTCGAGGCGGCCTCTAGTTAGGAATGTCAATCCCCTCCATTGGAGAACTGCTCCTCCCTCACCCCCTGTCCGCATACACCTCCCGGTGGATGCGATGGCCCACCTTATCCTCCCTATCTAGTGATCCCTGTCCTTTGCCCCCTTACCACGTGCAGATCTCGCACCCCTTGGTCCTCCTCTCCCCCCGCTACCTGCCATGCGCGCCGCCTACACTAGCCTTAGGAGGCGGGCCCACTAGACCCTTATCAACGACTGGGCAGATGCCTATCATCCCCCATCCTACTACCCCTATAGGCCGTCCCTATCCCCAAATCCTTTCATGGGTCTGGGTAAGTTCATTGCGGGCCGCATTCATCAGATGCGTGCACACAGGAGCTACCTCGCCTCTCACACCTCATGGGCTTCTGAGGGGGAGCCCACCTTCTGTCCACGATGCTGGGACTATGATGAAGACTTCCAGCACGCCATACTCTCCTGCTCGGCCACCGCCGATGCCCGCAGGCGCCACCTCCAAGGCGTCATGGGAATAGGCCAGACTGAACCCATCTGGTCCTACATACCACCCCTCCTCAACCTGGTCCCCTATCTACGCGAGACGCAGGTTGGCTTCCCCCCACACATGCTGCTGTCCCCTTCCTCTTTCCCGCCTCCTCTGGTCACTCCCACACCCCTAGGGTCTCCTACCCGCCCTCTTTTTTCTTCCCCGTGCTCTTAGAACCCTGGGTTTTCTCTTACATGAAGGCTTGGTTTCTGTATGTTTCCTTGTTTGGTTTTTCCATACTTGTGTTTACCGTACGTTGTGGTTAGACAGTTACCTGCCCAGTTGGAGCTTTTATGTGCTGTTGGTTTCTTTTGTTTTTGGTTTTTGGGATTAAGGTTTTGTTTATGCCATAGCTAGTACTGCATGCAAGTTCTTGTACCTTAACAACGAATATATGATATATAAAAAAAAAAAAAAAAAATTTAAAAATAAAGAGAAAAAATAGACGACCTGTAGTTAGGACTCTTCACGCAACTATCTTAGTTCTTTCCTATACAATTACTTTACCTCTATACCTCTCTGCTCCTCTAATGGCGTTGTGCAATAAGAACCATAGGGTTTGGCTATCAATACAATGTAGGCATAGGCCTAAGAACAATTGTTAATCTTCACCTAGTACTACTCATTGCAATATTACTCCTACCTTGGTGGCTGAAATTAACGCCACACCCTATACCAGTTTATAAGGATAGCCTGGTTATATTCATCCAACCTAGAGAGAAGTAGTTACCTGTTGTAAGTCAGCTGTCAGTATAGGATCGTAATATTTGGTTGCGTCACCTAAGCAACACCTAACTACAAAACGGTTGACTTTACAGACAACGACATTGACCTTACAGAGGGAGAAATCGATAACTCAACACTTGGTCCGGCAGTCGAAGAAGCACTCAACATAAACCTATCTAGAAGTCAATCACCAAGCACTGCCAGCCCCGTCACACCTGTACCTGCCTCACCAGCCGGATCTCTAGAACCTGAAATACTAAGACCATAAAGGATATCTGCTCCAGGACCACCACCCTAGGGTGGGGGAGCAGGATTTCAACTAGCAGGAATTACTACTGTACATTTCCAAGAAATCTTGAACCTGATCAAGAATCAGCGAGAAATAACCAACAACCAGATCAAGGTCGAGAAACACCCTACCTTCCATAGAATAAGGACCAAACTACGAACCCTCTTAGTACAATGTCATTTATACCTTGAAGCGACACAAGAAACATGACATATAGAACACATTACCAACCTTAAAAGCCTTCTAAGGGACACTGCAGTAAGCTGGATAACCCCATTTGCAGAAGGACGCAAAATAGAGACCTGAACTACCTATGGGGAATTCAGGGTAGCCCTAAAAGACCAGTTTGGGGATGTGGATGCAGAAAATGCAGTAAGGACAAAGCTTGACCACCTAAGGCAGGGCAAGGAACCAGTTACTGAATACTGGAATGACTTCCACGTGACAGCCAGGGAGGCCAAGGAGGACGATAGAACATTGAAAAGATAGTTGCTTAGAGGAAATTGAGAAAGGAAACCAGATCAGTATGATCTAACACCTGCAAGGAAACAACAGTACCATTATCAGACAACAGGAAATGCCTAGAAATGATAATGGAACCTGGAGATAGGGCAACTATATGTAAATCCGAGGAGACCCGATGGAGCTGAATGCGACCAAAAGACTCCCACGACTGAACCTCTCACGGGTAGAATTTACACGAAGAAGGGAAAAAACCTAAGCCTGGGATGCGCCAGACCAGGGCACAGATTCAGTGACTGCCAAAATGGAAGAAATAAGAAGGACTATAGAAGGCAGTTCAACAGCAAGACCAACAATAACCACTGGAAATCAAGAATCGATCTCCGCGAAATGCAGACCAGATAAGCACTGGATAAGTCTGGAAACAAAGAGAGTCCTCAGTAAGTGATGGTGTCCGAGACAAGACTACTAAATCCAGCGGAATCGGCAACATCTACATGGCACTTGCAAATATGGAAACATTGGAACATGAAAAAGACCATGCCAAGGTCAAAATGCAATTACATAGCAAGAACAAGGGAGTCACCATTAATGGCATGATTGACTCAGGCACTACAGAAAGCTTTATCGATAAAGAATTCAGCCAATTACATGGAATACGAATGAAGAAAACAAAAGAAATAAGGGAAATCTACTTTGAGGATGGGGAGGCAAGTGCTATTGGACATATTACCCATATAGTGGTAGTACCTATGGGCATTGGCAGCCATAGGGAAGTGGCAACCTTCCAAATCGCGGATTAACCTAACCATGAGGCCGTTTTAGAGCTGCCATGGTTGAGAAGACACAACCTCAATATCGATTGGGAAAGCAACAAGATTACTTTCGATAGCGAGAGGTGTACAACGGTATGACTTGAAAGCTAGCCAGCGTTGAACCTGGTCCCAGAAGCAGAAGCCCTGGAAGAGAATTTAACTAAGCAATTCTCCAAGATTCCAGGCCAAGGATGTCCTTCATATCAAAATACAAAGAGTACACAAAACAGCAACGATTCCTACCAAGGGACCAGCAAGGGTAGTAGGACACGACCTGTATACAAGCGAAAAAGTGACAGTACCGGCAAGAGACCAGAAACCTGTCGGTGGCGGAATGGGCGTCAGACTACCGGATGACACCTATGGCCAGATTGCTCCACACAGCGGATTGGCAGTTAAACACCGGATTACTGTCCATGCAGGGGTTATCGACGCTGCCTATATGGGTGAAATCAAGGTAGTGATAGTTAATCTGGGAAAGGACAATTATACAGTCGAGCCAGGTAGCAGAATTGCTCAAATAATAGGCAAAAAGAATGTCATTGGACAATGCGAAGAAGTTGAGATATTTGATCCGACCATGAGACGCAAAGCCGGGTTTGCAAGTACCGACAAACCAGATTGGCAAAGAATCCAGATCAAGGAGATTTTGCCACCTCCTTCGACAAGTTCTATCGAAGGGGCGAAGTCACTGGGATCCTCAATTGGGATTATAAGGCAAACAAGCCTAGCGGGATCGAAGCAATCAATATCAGTACAGAACTGGCCATCAAGGCAATGGGAGGACAAGAAACAGAAAAGACATGGGATAATGTTTCAAGGGAATATCATTAGTACCAGGACATGTTCAAGGAAGAAGAAGACACGTGGCTACCACAGCACCGGGCAAAGGTTGATTTAGATATCAACATAAAGAAAGGAGAAACGGTACCAGCAAGAAGGTTGTACCCATCGGGAAAGGATAGCTGGAAGACCTAAGAGAATACCTCCGTGTCAACTAAAACTGAGGCAGGATCCGAGATTCTTATGCAAACGGAGGATCACTAATCCAGTAAGTCAAAAAGAAAGATGGCAAACTATGACTATGCGAGGATTACCAAGGAGACAACGAAGTCACCAAAAGGGACCGATACCCGCTACCACTGATAGGGGTCATCCTGGATAGGCTAAGAACAGCCAAAATGTTTACCAAACTCGATATCCGAAATGGTTACCACAATATCAGGATCAAAGAAGGAGACGAGTGGAAAACAACATTAACGAAAATTTACGGTATATACAAATATACTGTTATGCCCTTTGGACTTAAGAACGCCCCAGCAGCCTTCCAGAGATGGGTCAACAGAATCTTGAGCCGATTCCTGGATATCAGGTGTATTGTCTACCTAGACGATATTCTGATATACACGGAAAACCTTGAACAATACTGAGGTTATGTCACAAATATCATGGAAGCCTTATGAGAGGAAGTTCTCATACTCAAACCACTTAAGTGTAAGTTTAACAAAGAACGAAGAGAATACCAGGGATTCATCATGGATGGAGACGGAGTCAGTGTCGATCCCACCAAGACTGAAGCAATAAGTTAATGGAAACCTCCAGAAACCAAGAATGGCATACAATGCTTTATGGGATTCTGCAACTTCTATCGGCGATTCATAGAATGGTTCAGCCGTATGGTTAAACCCTTATATAAGCTCACCCAAAAAGATGTCAATTGGAACTGGACAGACCGACAACAACAGGCATTCGATGAACTACGCTGACTCCTAACATCTGCACCACTCCTGGTCCATTATGATCCAGAGAAAGAGATTATGATAGAAAGTAATGCCTCAAAATATTTATGCTCCAGCATATTATCACAAAGAGGAGAGGTGCAAAATGACGACCAGTGGCATACCGCACAAATACGATGTAACCCGCGGAATGCAACTATGACATACACGACAAAGCGTTATTAGCAATCGTTCATGCTTTATAAGAGTGGAGAAGATATTCTAAAGGGAGTCTACATCGAGTATTAATACTTACCGACCACAAGAACCTGGTACCCTTCACCACCACAAAAGAACTCAATGACTGATAAATTCGCTGTAGCAAAACAATCAGCCAATATGATATCAAGATACAATACCAACTTGGGAAAGAAGGAGCAAAGCCAGACGCCCTAACAAGAAGAGTAGAAGACATCCCAGGGAAAAAGTAACGAATATATTCTTCAGAAACACAGAATCCTGCTACCACCGGAATACTACTTCGAAGCAATGGAAGTAGTGAAGTTTACAGAAGAGGACGCTGGAATCTGGGAAGCATGCAAAACTGATATACAGATAAGGGCAATCTACGATGCCCTGACTAGAGGAGTCAAGGAGATGAAAAGAGTGGGACTTGGCGCATGCCAATGGAAGGAAGGATACCTCTGGTCTCAAGGGAAGATTAGGGTTCCAGAAGAGGAATTGATAAGGAAAACGATAATACTACAAAACCACAATCCACCAATAGCCGGCCATGGGGGAACAAGCAAAACTTCCGCCCTTCTAGCTAGGCAATATTACTGGCAAAAGATGCGGGACGATACCAAACGATATGTCAAAAACTGCGATACCTGTCAAAGGACAAGAGCAATCCGGCATGCACCATATTGACTACTGCAGCCAAACGAAGCACCACACTACCATAGATATCGATAGCAATAGACTTAATCACCAACCATCCGATATCAGCCGGTGTAACGACCCCTAGATCAGTTGGTATAGCTTACCGAACCTCAGCCCAGCCAGTGGTCGTACTAGGACATGGACAGGAACGGTACCAGACACCTGCAAAGTGACATAGCAACCATAAGTACCTTTCATGAAGAAAGGGTATTAGGTACCTAGTTAGATAAGATAACCCAGCAAGGCCAGGTAACCTTGGTGCACACTTAGGTAGGGTAACCCCGCTAGAGAGGGTAACCCGGAGCTACAGTCAGGCAGGGTAACCCTCTTGAGTAGGGTAACCCGGAAGCATAGTTAGGCAGGGTAACCCTTTAGATAGGGTAACCCATCTCCTCAGTGAGGCAGGGTAACCACCTAGGCAGGGTAACAGGGAGCCCTAGGAAAACATGGTAAGCAGTGTAGACGCCGCCGGGCGTGCTACATTCGCGTAACCAGGTGTTTCTAGCTCGTGGAATCACGTGTAACAAATAGGTCAGTTACGCGGAACCTTCAGGTGACGCAATGGGGCGTTACACAGACTTCCGCAGCGATTTGCACCATGATAGGGCCCAGTTACCCTACATTGGGGATCGCGGGTGAAATCGTGGACCTCAAGTTACCCTCCCCTAACGTTATGCGAGACGCGAAATCCTACTACAAGTACCCCAGGGTCATTGGAGTGATTTTGGCGCGTCCAACACCCCTTGCGGCTCCCAGGTTCGCCCCTTGCGACGGGTAGGAAAGGGTGACAGTTGGTAAAAGCTTAACAAAACTGAGAAATCGAAGGTGGCAGCGTAACCCCGTATACCTCACTGCCGTCCTTCCGACCAGATGCTGTCCGCAGGATATATATAGGGGTGGGCGACGGCCGACCAGGGCAAGTTGGTAGTATTGACATCAGATGGCCTTCCAAGGGTACTCTAGGTGGCTATAATCCCTATGGGATGTATGGGGGTCCCACGGAATAGCTGTCTGAGAGTCGGGGATAAACGGAAGTTTGTCCGGATAAAACTCTACTACTTACACAATGATAGCCCAGGGGCAATACCATTACTGAGGGACGTTACAGGACTCTAAGAGGCATTCAGTCTTATTACGGCTAAGGTGATCCCTGAACAGTTGGCCATAGGTAACGCCTATTTAGCCAACTCAGTAAAGACACTTACCGGGGGAGCTATGCAGTCACAAGAAAAGCTGCCGATAGGCCCAGTAGACACAGTTGACTGTAGTGCTTGCATAGACGGAAAAAGCCATAGGGCTACTGAGTCTCATACCTAGGTTTGGGTCCAAAGTCGGATTGTCAGTTGGCCATTGACAAGACGGCGATCGGAAAGGTTTTTCTCTCCTGCAGGCATAATCAAAATGCATTGCAGAAAACCTCTATGATTAAATGGACTCAACTTACCCGAGCGATCCACAGGCCCTGAAGTTAATTCCGGAAGGGCCATGTGTCAGATGATCCCTGAGTGGAGAAGGGAGCTCTCTTAATGGTCGGAGTAGGGATGGGTGTCGTTGGCTTTATACTTCTACTTAAGTAAACGCGAACGGCACTCTACTCTGATAACCAACGATACTCTCGAGAAGACTTGAATTGAGTGAAGCTCAGGCTTAATGATATTAAGTTTTATCATTTGATTCAATTATTTTTATATTGACCTTCTGTGAACTTTACGTTGAGTCTTTTGGTGCGGTCGCAACCTTAGGATCCATCTTCCTATAGGGTGCCCCCGTTACAGTATATCGTTAAGCTCTTCGCTTAACTCTCTCCTGAGAATTGTTGCTCCTCGAGACCTCTTTCTGACATTTCTGAGTACTGGTAACCTTGTCAGGAACAGGTAGCCCAGGGTGGAAAGTATTATGTCTGAAATGTCGCTTACGCGTTCACAACGGACTACCGTCCCTCCCACTCCGGGTCCCCTCTTGGACTACGATGTTATCGCAGACCTAAGGGGCCTGAGTTGGGAGGCGGTTACGAAGTTGATTGAAGCGGCACCCATTGAGGTGCCTGAGGAATGTCAGACCATGGTGGTCCCCCATCCTAGGGCACTTATGGAATCCATCACCCACAATCCCTCTGTGATGGTACATGAGGCGGTCCCTGAAGGGGTTACTTTTGAACGTTTTACCCACCAAGTTTTTGAGAATTACATCCTACATGAAGTAGGCCGTAGGTTCGTGGAAACACAGTCCCAACTCGAATGCTTTATGGAGGCAAAGCAGACCTATTTTCAAGAGAAAATGGTCAACATGGCCACCGACTGGGTAAAGAAGGTCTAAGATGCCTATCGCCAGCAGGTCATGACAGCGCAAGCGGTGAAGGGTCGCCTAAAGGCCCTCGAGTTGGCTGTGAGTCAAGGAATTAGCATTGATTCCGAAAATGATGTGATTATGGAGCAAGCTCCTCCGCTTCCCCTTGTCCGCACAGGACCGATCAGTTTTGCCCCGCACTTTGCGGAAGCCATGGCAAATGTCACGTGGCATGAGCATTTAACGCCACATGCCCGTGAAGCTTTGGGACTTGGCCTTACTCCAGGCACATCGCGGGTATCACCTTTCACCCACGCTGTTGAAACCCGCCTAGCCAGCCGATCTCAGAGCCCTTCTGGCTCAGGTACGGTGCGGAGGTCTTCACGCCTCGCAGGGGTAACAAAGGACAAGAGACCCGCAAAACGTAAAACTACAACCGCCGTTGCAGCCCTTCCGGCTGAGTCATCAACGCCAACTATAGTTTTAGAAGCTGAGCGACCATATGCGGTGGCAGAGGCAACTCCCTTGCCAGCCACACCACAAAATCCGGTACCGCTAGTCCTTCCGACTGCACCGCCGGCTCCAGCCAAACCCATAGGCAGCGCCAGGAGGACTGGGTTTCCAGGGGTAGAATCCCAGTCGGCTACGCCTTATTGTTCTCCTACTTGTAGGATCGAGGGAAGACCAGATGGGAATATTGCATTTCACCATAGCCCGCCATGTATGAAAGGGACTGGTGAACCCATAATGCAAAATCCCAAAGGTCCGAAGTTGAAAAAGACCCAGTGTCGTTTTTGTGGTTCGGAAGACCATACGGATGTTGGAGCTTGTCCCCGCTTCCAACAGTTAGTTCAGAGGGGAGTGGATAAGGTCCTTACTGCTAAAGGTCCTCCATCCCCTGCACCTCCCACAAGACTGTTTTCCCCTCTGGAAGCTTCTCTCCCAGAAGCCAGTCACGAAAGCTCGGAGGACCGCTTTAGCGGATATGAGGAACCATTGGGACTCCGCGGTGGAAACACTGGTGGAGATGGTGGTGGCAAACCACCAGGTGGTGGAAACGTCGGCGAAGCAGAAGAACCAGGTGATTCCAACTCCTCGAGCAGTAGCGACGAATCTTCATCCTCCCTCCACGATCTCAGCAGATTTCTGGGCCGACGCAACTCGTGCTGGAATGATGCTAAGAAGCGACGGTATGATGAGCGGTGGCAAGCCTTGACGGAATTTCTTCGAAAGTCCAACAAGAAATCCCATACTCGGCAGAAGAAGCCCGAGAAATTCGGGATCAAGTGGTTCAATGGAGACCCACTTGACAAACAGCGATTCATCCAGGATGCGGACATTAGGTTTGACGATTATGACACTGTAAGCTGTCTGATATGGATAAAGTCAGCCTGATCATCGCGCTTCTTGAAGGGGCCGCAAAGAAATGGTACAACAGCATCCACGTGCATATTAGCCAGGATGCCGCTCAACAGGCAGGAGTGACCTTTAACCCAAGCAATGAGTTGCGCACTTGGGGAGGCTTCCGAAAACGCCTAGAGTCCAGTTTCTGCTGTCACTCAGATCGGGATCGTGCTCTTCGTGAGTGGAACGTTCGGCTATGAAGCCAGTAAAGGTGGACCAATTTGTCTATGAACTCATTCGCTTAGCCAGTGAGTTGCATTATGACGCGGTAGTAGTGAAGGACAAGGCCCGCATTGGCATGACGGCTGAATTGCGAAACGCTTGGGGTCTGAAAACTCCACCCCCGCAAGCATACATCGATTACCTAAACCTGCTTCGCAACAACGGCCATCAGCTGGAAGACGTTGCCTCCTTCAACAGAACGGTTGTTAAGGAAAAGCCTACCACCCACGAACGAGGTGATGACAGGTCCACGGTCGCTAAGCGACAACGAAAGAAGGAGCGAGGCCCTGGGAACCGAAATCCCCGGCCTCAAGCGAGCACGGCCAACCCCTCCCAGGTTAAGAAATCAGACTATGAAATCAAACATCGGAATATTCCGACCACTCTGATTGACAAACGCCGTCGGTTAAA
>QFET01004879.1:0-39725 GCA_003316355.1 Tuber calosporum | reverse complement strand
CAGATTTTAAGAAGTGTCCCATAACTAGAGAGTGTCCCAACACTAGGTCAAATACGTTAATTCATATCGGATGACTGGAGTGAAAGTAACATCCTAGTCAAAACCCCATACTTGTGAGAATCCTTTGGCAAAAGCCCTTGCATGGTACCTTTCTAATGTACCATCAGCATTTCGCTTGGTCTTAAAGACCCATTTACTATCAATAAACTTGCGTCCGGTAGGTTTATGTACTTCATCGAAAGTACCACCTTTCTCCTGTGCCTTTATTTCCTCGTCCATTACGTGGGTCCTTTGTTCCTTAAGCGAGCTGTTCCCTGCTTGGGTGTAGGTTTTGGGATTCTTGTTAGATGGTACAGTGACATTTCTGCCTAAGTATTGTGGTGGGCGAACGGTTCTACCAGATCCGGTCCGTATTTCTAGAGGATTTTCCCGTTGTACTTCCAGTAGAAGAGGTTCCGGTATTTCTTCAGGAGTTTGGGGACAGTCATAATCTTCAGGATTTTCAGGCGGTGGAGGTGGATGTACTTCGATGGTTGGTTTGTCATTGCTTCCTGTGGTGGACCTTTATCGGGTGCCAGGGCTCTTTGGTAGGAAGTTGGGTAGACTGTTGCAAAGGTCTCTGATGAGGGTGCAGGTTCCTTTGGATCAAGCGGTAGTATATCCTTAGTTGTCCAGTGGAGCACACGCGTTTCTGAGATCTTGTGCAATGATGGTATGTATATACGGTACATCTAGCTGGAGGAAGTATATCCAACAAGGTATCCTTCTATGGCCCGCGGCTGTAACTTTACTGCTGGTTTTCTGGTCTCCTCAGGTATATGGACAAAGCATTTGGTCCCATAGGGGTGTAGGTGGTTTACTAACTGCTTCTTGTAGTAGATAGATTCATAGGGCATTAGTTTTTCTGTGGGTCGGTTAGGGAGAATGTTCTGGAGGTATACAGGTGTTGTAACTCCTGCGGGCCATAATTGCATTGTAAGACCTGATAACATAGAGCGTGTAGATGTGATAATGGTCCTATTGTACCGTTCGGCAACGCCATTGGATTCATGAGAGTAATGAGGTATTTTGTCATGTATGATACCAGGTTTTTCAAACATGTTTGTCATATCTTTATTTACGTATTCTCCTCCGTTATCGGTCCTGAATGCTTAATAGTAGAGTTGTCCTGGGTGTGTCTTTCTTTAATGAATTGGTTGAATACTTTAACGGTATCGGATTTGGCTTAGAGAGGATAAATCCTGGTGTACCATGTACAATGGTCAACAATGGTGACTTAGTACCAGGAGTTTCTGAAGGAGGGGGCAGATAATTTTCTACTAAGATCAGAGTGGATTAAGTCATAGGGATTTTCACATGTATTTTGGCTTGTTTCGGGTTTACCTTTTGTTGGTTTCGATGTAATGTAGGTTTCACACTGCCAGTCTTTCAGAACTTCGGGGATGGTTGCATTGTTTGAGTAGTTGTTACTTTTGAGGTAGGATGGTGAGGGATGTCCGAAGGCTTTATGCCACTGTTAGTAAGTCATCTTGTTCGCCACTACTTTCTCTTCTTGTACAACTTAATCTTGACCGTCAAACTTTCCCCATATCACTTCTCTTTTATTCTCCCTGTATACAAACATATCTGCCCCTTTACTACACAAAGAAAAACCATTCCATAAAGAAACAATAGTGCGACATGACAACAAGTTACTTTAACCTAACTTCGTAACCCAGAGAACATGTTTTAGGAATACATGGGCTAGATGACCGTTTGAGGTTTTGACCATGTGCTTGACAATTCCTCAGCCACATGATCCTATTGCAGAATCATCGCCTAACTTAACAGTCCCTGTACTTGGTTCAAAGTTTATAACAAGGTCTAGTTTACTTGTCATGTGTGAGCTTGCGCCTGGATCGATTACCCAGTTGTCTGGGTGAGGATTCTTCTACGTAGAAAGGAGGGATGTGGATGTACTGACCGGTTCAGATATTTCTTCTTTACCGATCTTTGCTGATCTAACCGCTTTCTTTTTCTTCTTCTTTTGGTTGTCGCCCTTGAGTTTGTTACACTCATTCTAGGTATGTCCCTCAGCACGAACAGTGGGGTAATGCTTTTTGCAGTAGGTACATTACTTGGATGTGGCTACAGGTCTCCGGGGAGGTTCCCTTCGTTTTCCTTAGACATCAGTGATTATATACGCTTTGTCGTCCTCAGGGCGAACCAAGGGTCTCATGTAGAACAACCTGTTGTAGACCTGATCGTAGGTAAGGTCCTCCATGATTAGGAGGTTGTCGACAATGTTACTCATCAACTCAGGAAGGGAGCAAAGAAGAACTGCTGCTTTGGGTTCGAATGACTAGATTACCGATTTGAATACAAATGGTAGTACAAATCGCTCGTCAGCAAAGGAGGTGGAACAACGGTCCTGCATTCGATTCCAAAGGGGGTCGTCCTCGTTGATATGGTCTACAATGGGTGCAGAGGTATCGTACTCGGTAATTAGGACAGTGTAGAGTTGTTCGAAGAAGGAGTTGGTGTTTTCTCTATCAAATTTATCTTAGAACACTCTCCAGATGGCGGGGGGTGTTTTGTGGGTGCACAACAAAATAACCCTTTGGGGGTCAATTGTTTCAAGGAAGTAAGACGAGGCCCATCGGTATCAATCACGAAATTCATCTATTCTCTCTGAGTTATTATTTCCATCCTTGTCCTCTTCTTCCTCAAGCAGAGTTTCCTTTTCCTTTACTATGTCCCCGCAATTATATATAGTAAGGACATATTCAGAGATATCTCACCAGGTCCACTAGTTATCAGGGCCAGTGAGCTTTGTAATGGAGCTCAATTTGTAACTGGGTGCCTAACTACATTTGGTGTTGTTGGTATAAGATCTGGGGTTTGGTACAGAAGTTTCTGGAGGAGGACCGGTGGTTTCTGCCTTGGCCATTTTTGCTCAGTAAAGGCAAAGTAACTTTGATTGCTAGGTACTGGTACTTCGCTTGGCCCTTGCGGGTAGTTGCAGCTAGGATATTGTACTTTCCATGAGAACTCAGATTTAGTATGGGAGGAAAACTCTCACTTTTAGCAAGGAGTACTAAGACTTTGTCGTATTGATTTACAATAATGTTTCATTTCGCCAAGAACATTTCGTTTTCACGAGCGATGTTTCATTTCGAGTGAAAATATTTCAATGTTACACGAAAAAATTTCCGTGAAAGAGGTTTTTAGGTTTCGGAAGGAATTTGTTTCGTGGTGGAAGTGAATAGTGTGTCAAAGTAAGTTGTACAGCTATGGATGAACTGGGCTCATAACCAGTTTAAAATATATGTATTGGCACAATCTTATACCTTGAGTACGAAAATAAAACACGGTATTCAGAGTATACTATGTGCACGCTTGTGTGAGGACTATTGTAGTAAGAAGGTAGATTGGTAGTAGTTCTTGTCCATACTTAACTAAATAAAGTAGGCCGCAACCAGTTATTTTTACAGGTGCGTATCCTCTATGTACTCAGTAACAAAAATAGGGAAAACATTGTAAGGAACATAAGTGCAAACATGTTTGACCATGAAAAACTACCTAGGAAATCCAAAAATATGTGTAATCTGAAGTGGTGTGCACGAAATAAACAGAAAGATGACACCTGATACATGACTGGTAAAAGGTCACTATACATGGAAAAATAACTGAGAAATCCCGTACTGAACATAAGAAATATACGCATTAATCCTCAAACATTTTCCTGATATATAAGCAAGAATATAATATACCCTAACTCTAGTAATGTGCATAGTTTCTCTGAGTAAACTAGAAATAACCAAGCAGAGACATAAACAATATTACCGTAGGAAATATACATATGAAACGAATTGAAGAATATCAACAATTACCCCACTGCGCATGCAGAGGGACATACCTCGAATGAGTGCACTAAACTTAAGGGCGACAACCAGAAGAAGAAGGAAAAGAAAGTTGTTAGTTCAGCAAAGATTGGCAAAGAAGAAATGTCTGAATAGATCAGTACATGCACATCCCTCCTTTCTACGCAAAAGAGTCTTCCCCTACACAACTGGGTAATCGAGACAGGAGCAAGCTCACACATGACAAGCAACCTAGACCTTCTTATAAACTTTGAACTAAGGACTGGAACTGTTAACTTAGGCGATGATTCTGTAATAGAATCATATGGCTGAGGAACTGTCAAGCTTATGGCCACAACCTCAAATGGTCATGTAGCCCCTGTATTCCTTGAACAGGTTCTCTGGGTTCCAAAGTTTGGTCAAAGTAACTTGTTGTCTGCACGCGCTATTGTTTCCTTGGGAAATGGTTTTTCTTTGTGTAGGAAAGGTGTGGATATGTTTGTATACAGGGAGAATTATAGAGAAGTGATATGGGAAAGCTTGACTGTCAAGATTATGATGTGCAAGATGAGAAAGCAGTAGCAAATAAGAAGACTTACTAACAGTAAAATAAACCTATCAGAAATCCCTCACCATCCTAGCTCAAAAGTACTAACTTCTCAGACAATCCAACTAGTCCCGAAGTTCTGCAAGACTGGCAGTGTGAAACCAGCATTAGGTCCAAATCAACAAAACGCTTACCCAAATCTAGTCAAAGAAGATGTTAAAATCACCTTTAGTTAATCTACTATGATCGCTAAGGAAAATTTCCACCCCCTCCTACATAAACTGCTAGTACTGTATCATCTTTATTTATTATTGTACTTGGTACACCTGGATTTATCCTCTTAAGGCCTAATCTGAAACTGTTAAAGTATTTAACTCATTCATCAAAGAAAGACTCACCCAGGACAAGGCTACTATTAAATGATTCAAAACTGATAAAGGAGGAGAATATATCAACAATTATATGACAACCATGTTTGAAAAACTGGGAATTATAAATGATAAAATACCTCCTTATATACATGAATCTGATGGCATTGCCTAACAGTATAAATGGACCATTATCACATCTACACGCTCTGTGTTATCATGCCTTAGACCACATTTATAGGCCGAAGCAGTTACAACAGCTATATACCTCCGGAACATCCTCCCTAACCCAATCCTAGGAAAACTTACAACTGATGAATCTCTCTTCATCAAGAAAACGTTAGTAAATCACCTATGCCCATATGGGACTAAATGCTTTGTCCATATACTTTAGGAGACCAGAAAACCAGGAACTATGTGTCAGCCCCTGGCCATCGAAGGATACCTTATTGGATATACTTCCTCCAGCAAGATATAACGTATATACATTCCATCATTGCACAAGATCTGAGAAACATCTCAGCTCTACTGGACAACCAAGGCAATTGTACCTCTTGATCCCTAGGAACCTCTATACTCATCTGAGGCCTTTGCAACTGCCTACCTACCTTTCTACCAAAGAGTACAAGTACTCGAGAAAGCTCTACCATAGGAAGCATTTAACAAACTAACTATCGAAGTACATCCACCTCCACTGCCTCAACAACCTAAAGATTATAACTGTCCCTAAACTGCAGAAGAATCACCACAACCTCTAGTACAAGAATCACAACCGTAAAAGCCTCCGGAGATATGTTCCAGATCTGGCAAAACCATTCTCAACCACAACACTTTGGCTGAAATATCGCAGTACCATCTGACGTAGATCCCAAAACTTACACCTAAGCAGTGAAAAACTCACTTTAGGAACAATGGGCTCACGCAATGGATCAGGAAATGAAACCACAAGAGAACTGTGGTACTTTCAATGAAGTAGATAAACCTTCAAGACACAAGAATATTGACAGTAAATAGGTCTTTAGGACCAAACAAAATGCTGTTGGTACATTAGAATAGTACCATGCAAGGGCTGTTGCCCAAGGATTCTGACAAGTACTGGGTTTTGACTTTGAAGATACTTTCGCTATGGTCCTCCGATATGAATCACTTCACTTCTTCATTGAAATATATACTAAAATCAAATAGCGACCATGGCAATTCGATGTCAAATCTGCATTCCTTCATATTCAATTGAAAGAAGAGGTCTACATCTGACTGTTACCTGAGTTAGGTAATGGAGAGAAAGTATGGTGACATAACTGAAGTCTCTATAAACTTAAGCAATCTGTGAATAAATGGTATCCTTTCCTCGCTAGATACTTAACAACCAAAGGTTTTGCCAATCCGCCCTTAACCTGCGCATGTTTGTTCACGGTAAAAACCACATATACCTATCAGTTTATGTTGATAACATCACTATATTCTCAGCCAAAACCCCTCAAACTACTCCTCAAATAGAAGACCAGAAAATGGCATTTGAGATTACGGACTTAAGGGAACCTACATTCCTACTAGGCCTACATATCACCTATACAACAGATGGGATACTTCTTGCCCAGCAACGATACATCAATTCAGTCCTCAAGCGATCTGATATGGAAAACTTATAGCCTGTCTCTACACCCTAACCTAAAGGCATTCAATTACGGAAAGGGAGATAGGATGAACAAATACTGGATATGTTCATATACCCATCGATAATCGGATCACTCATGTATCTAACAAGTGGTACCAAATCCGATCTAGCGAATACAATATCAGTTTCCTTACAATTTTGTTCCTCACCAACCGAACTCCACCTAAAGGCCGCTAAATATGTACTTCGGTCCATTTATATATAAAAGACATTGGACTCTTCTACCCTTGTACAACTACAAACACTATGAACCCCTATCTGGATTTGGACTTTCCAGCCTGTTTTGACACCTACCTCTCCTTCTCAGGGCATGATATACTTTTTAACAATACCTGTATATCCTGGTGGTTACAGAAATAAGCCTCAGTACCAACATCTACTATGGAAGCGGAATATGTAACTATGTCCCTAGCAGCAAGATAAATCCAATGGTACATCAAAGCTCTTAGTGACATTCAACTTACAACACTTATCGCTTTACCTGCTGACAATACTGGCGCAAAGTTTCTGACAACCAACCATCAACCTAAGAAAAGAAGAAAACATATTGATATCAATTTTCACAAAATACGAGAAGAGATCGATAACGGTTCTTTCACACTGCTAAAGGTTGCATCATCAGAAAGCCTTGCTGACATTTGTGCTAAGGTACTTGCAAAACCAGCACCTGAACTGATTATAAGATAGTTGGGCAGTCGATTATGAGGGGAAGGGTTGAAATACTTCAATTCGTTTCATATGTATATTTCCTACAAGAATATTATTTATGTCTCTGCTTCGTTATTTCTAGTTTACTCAGGAAATATGCAGGAATTACTACAGCTAGAGTATGTCTTATTTTCCGTTATATTTCATGATAATGATTCAGGATTAATGCATATATTTCTTGTTTTGTGTGCAGGATTTCTCAGTCAACTTTCCATGTATAGTGACCTTTTACCTGTCAGTATCATGTGTTGTCTTTTAGTTTATTTCACGCACACTACTTCAGATTATGCATCTTTTATTGGGATTTCCCTGGTAATTTTTCATGGTCAAACATGTTCCCACTTATGTTTCTTTCAATGTTTTCCCTATTTTGTCACTGAGTATATGGAGGATACGCACCTGTATAAATAGCTGGTTGCTGCCTACCTTAGTTAGTTAATTAAGGACAAGAACTACTACCAATCTACCTTCATATTACAAAACTCCTCATACAAGCGTGCACATAGTATACTCTTAATACTGTGTTGTATTTTCGTACTCATGCTCTAAGCTTGTGCCATTACACATAATTTTAATAAGTTTTACTACTTGATTTATTATTCTAATCTTTACCTACTGTGGATTTTACTTTTAGTCTTTTAGTGTAGTCGCAACCTTAGAATCCATCATCCTACCTGGTGCTCCAATTACAACAATACTTTGCATCAAATCAAAGTTTTGGTAACTGTTACACAGGATACTAGACTGGCTCTTTTGCAGGATCAAAACACTCACTCTGATTCCAACTTTGAGATACCTTATTGAAGTTACTGGCTCATAATCATTTATTGCAATACTGGACTTCTACTAATAATATACATATAGGCACCCAATCTGATAGCCTGCAATGTCTATATATTTACAATCTTTGAAGACCAGACCACTAAGCTAGCCAAGATTGAACCCAATATAGCTCAAGCTCAAGGGAAATTTACTAAAGATGAGGCAATATTTATTCTAGTATCAAATTCCATTCTCTTTAGAATAGTAATCCATATTTATAGAGTACAATCAGCAATTTCGCAACGTTTTTTCTTCTTCACCTATATCTCAAAAGTCAAATCTGGTTTGATAGAAGCAAACTTATACTAAGATCAAAATCTGGTATTTTATCAAAAGTCCAGCATCAAAAGTCTAATATTGTATAAGGTTTTGTCAATAAAGCATGTCCAACATCTTTTGATTTAGCAATATTTGTTATCAAAAAAGTAGGTCTCAACCGAGTTCTTTCCCAATGCCTCACAGAGGAGAATAGCAAATTTAGAAGTGTTTTAAGACACTCTCCTTCCCATACACTGCCAATTCATTCCTTTAAGAAGATAATATATCTGGTAAAAGCACATAACTCAGCCTCTGATAATCAGAAGAAAAAATTTCACTTTCTGCTACCAAATGTATACGTATATCATGGGATTTATATTAAAATAATTTAGCTTGGCTAACAATTAAAGTAGCACTTTATTACAGGCAGCATCTGGGACTCTTCTCTGCCTGCAAGGAAATAGTGGGATATATTATTTACAAATATATCTTCTCTCTATAAGGACAATGAACAGGGAGACAACCTGAGGCAAGATATAAATTTCAGATTAAACTTATTAGTTATCCAAATCATTCTAGAGTGTACTAAAACCTCTTAAATAAAAATATAAGGAAATATCCAGAATCTAATGACGAACAGGCTCCGGAATTCAACTTGAGACTTTGGATAGAAAGGATCTAGAGGTGCAAAGACTTGCCTCTGGGGGAATGTTTGGTAAGGATACTTCTAGTAA
Organism: Tuber calosporum; assembly: GCA_003316355.1. NCBI lineage: Eukaryota > Fungi > Ascomycota > Pezizomycetes > Pezizales > Tuberaceae > Tuber > Tuber calosporum. The sequence continues at coordinate 30,771 of QFET01004879.1, read as the reverse complement.
GGATGTTGGCAGGCAATATGCATATCATTTAGGAGAGTTGAACTTTGATCCCTTCCTTGAAAAGTGACCTTGAGAAGTGAAGTTAAGTATCACCCATCATTCACGAATTCTCTTGGGATTCTGACTACTGAATATTTTTGTTAATTCCTTTCCATGATACTTTGATTTCTAAATATCCTAGGGTGCTACTCTCTAGAGCTCATACTATTCCTATAGCCTAGAGATTTATTGTTTGTTTCTTTCAATAAAATTCATTTTTTCTTGGTACTTAGAGGTATAATAAAAGATTATACCAGTCGGTTTCCAAATTGCTATACATTGGAGTATCCAAAATGGTATATATATACTCCTTTTAATTTCTATCGTAATTAATATATGTTCAATTGTATGAAAAGAGATATTATTAGAATATTTATATATATATTTTGTAATATCACGAGCCAGGTGACAAAAGATGATTAACTTAGACTTTACATGTATTACTTGTACTACTTTACAATTTAGTACACATATTTCCTCATATGTTTTAAGTATAGTAGCAGTACTAGAAGTTAGGTATGAAAAGAGTATATTACAGATGAAAGTACAGTTATGATCATATGATATAACATTATGTATTCTCATATACAGCTTAATTAAAAAATATGGCAGCAGCAGCTGATTCTCCTGGTATTACCTGATAGTCAATTATGCTATCAAATATACTACAAGACCTGATATAAGGTGACCCCAGATCCATCTGGAAACTGTAATATGATAATGTGATACAACCAGCAATTAAGGCATTATCCCATTTGGATTTCTCGCTGACTACATATACACCAAATATTATCACATCTAAATCTGACCTAACTTTAGTGGTGTACCTGCAGATGGGAAGTTTATCTCAGAAACTCTAACAAATGTGTATACCTAATTTCTACTCAGTGAAGTATTTTAAAATTTGTGTTAAGTGAGCAGACTGCCACTATATAACCAATAATTCCCAAGTGCTCTTTTCAGCTATAATAGTCCTAAGCTAAACCCCACTCCCCCTACCTGCTCCTTTTCTAGCTGTGGGAGCCACCAAAACCTAGACATCAATGTCTTAGTGGTACTATAGAGCCTGCCTTTAATTTATGGAAAATAGGGGCGATAGAGGGTTGGGCTCTAGATCCATCATCGAACCATTGGGTTGCACTACTGGGCGTGGAATACATGGCATAGTGTAAAGGTTTTTTTGTTTCCAGACGGGAGGGTAAAGCGCATGATATAAGGTAGATAAGCCTTAACCATAGGGGATGTTCTCGTGAGATTTATGTTTTGATTTGGCCTAAAATTTCAGTGTTCGAGTTACGATTGATAAAGATTAATCAACGGTCACCTGGAATGTCTGGTCATTAGGACTACGAATCGCCTGAACAAAAAAATGAGAAAGAAAAAAAAAACATTCATGGAGGATGAATTTTGATGTATCAAAGGGTCCGTCGGTGGATGAATTATGGCTTTGATAAATCAAATACAATAGGTAAGACCTTGTGCTTGAGGTCTGCTAAATGGAGAGGATAGACTAGGGAGACTCAAACTGCGCTTCTGGGAATGCTGTCTGGAGCGAGATATAGATATCATCGCAGTTGGTCAGGTTGTATGCTGCCTGTTTAATATATAATAATTCCTACGCTGTGCTATCCCGGCATGCTATTTCGTGTCGACGCCGAGTTCATGTGTCGTAGGGTTCCAGATTGCTTGGAACCAGATCTCATGTTTCCGACCTTTTTGGATTTAAACCTGATTGAATCTGAAGCGTTTGCTGGCTTGCTTTGGGCGAATATTTTGGAATTCCCTAAAGGACCAATGATACACTGGCTGACAAGTTGAGACCTTCTCTTTTCATTATAATTGTGAGGATATATAATATTAAAATTTAATATGACAGCTATCAAGAGTGAGAGGTCGATAAGATGGCCAAATGCCACAAGTGATTTAGGATAACTTAGAGTACGCATAGTTCGAACCCTGGTCCTTCCTTGACTTGCGTTGTGCTGCACTTGTACCTGTATATACTTGAGTATAGTATAGCCGCATTCGTAAGGTTCTCGTACCCTCCTTCGTATCATATCTCAATAACTGTGCCAACCAACAACAAGAGAACAAGCCTTTTAAATGGCCGCTCTCAGATATGCCTCTATGGATACCGTAAAACTCCTAACACAATTTGCTTTGCCGAATAATGAGAGAGTGAGAGGGTTAACAAAGGGTTTCCAAGATGAGAGGGTATCATACTTGGAAGGATACGAGAACTTTGCGAATGCGGCTGTACGAGTGCAACATGTACGAGTATGATAAGGTCCAAGACTTTTTGAGACGAAAACGGTTTGGCTTATGTACCATACCTCTATGGATGAATTCACAAACCTTGCAACAAACCCTAAATACTGTAGCACAGAGCTTGACTTCAACTTCAACGAAATACGAAAACCCCCCCCAAATTTTTTTTTTCCACTCCCTTCCCCATCATCCAAACTTACAAACCACCTCAATCCACCCTGAAAAAACAAGAAATAAAAAGCAAACAAAAACAAAAAAAAAATTACATTCTCCCTCTACCACCGAAATCATCACCCTCCCGTCCTATGACAAATAAATGGCTATCCCGTCCAAGTCTTCACTTTTGAGCCTGAAGATGCCGCAGCTCAAATATCTGCTCAAGTGTTTGGGGCTTGAGATGAGTGGCACGAAGGAACAAATGATTTCGCGAGTCACCTCACACAAAGCTGCGCCACTGGATTCTCCGAGACGGGTGGTCAGCATTGACATGGGGATTCGGAATCTCGCCTTCTGTTTTATAGAGTTACCCAGCGTTCGGAAGAAGCTGGCTCGGCCGAAGGTGTTGGCGTGGGAACGGATATGTATCCCGCCAACCGAGGCGGGGAGGACCCCGCCCGGAATGGAGATTTGGAGTGATGTAAAGGCACCAGCGGAGGAGGAGGAAGTTGAGGTGAGTGCTACGAAGGAGGAGGAGGAGAAGGAAGGTAAGAGAAAAAGGTCCGCCAGACCGGAGGTTAGGAAGACGAAAATGTCACAGTTTATGGAGGAATTGAAAGAACTTATCCCCAATTTGGATCCTGGAGTTCAGGCAACAATGAGAAAGAAGTCACGGGGAGGTGGGGGGTCGGTGGGGACAGAGCAGATGGCTACATCCAGGGATTGGGGGCAAACACTCTCAGAACGATTAAAAGCGATGGAGCCAACATCAACGGAATCGACCCAAGAAAAGTTAGGGAGTAGCCGTCGTTTAGGGCAGGGCTCTGTCACAATAGAAGAGCAATCAGACCTCAATTCAACCTCAACAACAGCAAGGTCCTCCTCCTCTACCTCAACGAAGAAGCGAACCCCCCAAAACCTCGATGAACTCCGCCAGATCCTAGCCGAATCCCTGGCTGTGCGCGACGCCAACCCACCCCCAAAGCCCATAAAAGAGTCCTTCGAGCCGGCGATATTCGCTGTGCATGCCAACAACTTCTGCCGCAGTATCCTCCAGCGCTTCCCACCCCTAGACGCTATCCTAATCGAACAGCAGCGGATAAAGTCCGGCGCTGGAATCGCCGTGGTAGAATGGATTGTGCACGTCAACCGCTTCGAAGGCATGATCCACGCTGTACTACGTTGTCTGCACAACGAGGAGAAGATATCCGCCAGCGTTGAGAGCGTCAGCCCCGCTCGGGTCATGGACTACTGGGTTGACGAGGGTATTAAGGTCATGAGTCGTGTGCGGAGGCGTACCACTGGTGGGGAAATGGCATACGTCGAGAGGAAGCTTCATGGGCCGAGTAAGACCAAGTTGCAGAAGATCGCACTGGTTAGCGAGTGGATTGAGAAGGGGATGATGTTTGACGTCGCTGAGGAAATCAAGGACATTGCCGACCACTTTGTACGCCCTCCCGGCGTCAGGAAGAAGGTCGTCAAGTTGGACGATCTGGCAGATTGTCTACTGCAGGGATTGGCTTGGGCCGAGTGGCAGGAGAATAGAAGGAAGTTCGCTGACGGGACACTCCTAGATGAACTGGAAATGGGTACTGAAAAGTGATTTGGATTTGGATTTTTTTTTTCCTAGTTTCCTTTTTTTCCCCTTGCTATCTTTGTTTTCACAGACATAAATAAAATCTCGGGTATTGTATCATAAGCTTGGGCATTGTTTTTTGGGGGAAAATATTAGATACCCCAATGTTGTTATTGGGGGAAAAGGAAAGGAAAAAAAACCTCAACTCCGAGTTCTATACGAGTATATACAAAATAGAAACACGCGTGTATAAAAACAGCTGGTAACAAATTGTGACACCGAATGACAAAAGTGCACATCAAGTAATTAGGACACAGTGGTTGACGGTTGTGGAGTGCTTGTTCGAGAAACTTGGGTTGGGAGTCCTCTCCAAGTGTTTATTTTGTTCAGCATCCCCTCACTCTTTTGCGCCGCCTCCTCTGTTAGTTGCGTGATGTTCAATGTGAGGTTCGCGCGAACGTTTTTGACTTCCTCGTCCAACATGATCTCCCCCCCAACTTTCTCCTCAACCGTCCAGAAATCGACAGACCTCTCTCTTAGATCTTTGTTCCCCCAGATTGTTTGTCGTAAAAAGCGCTCAGAATGCAGTCTGGCATAGACAAGTTCCGAAGCCTTATTCAGAGTCTCCAATTTCTCTTGCACACGGAGTCCATCTAAGCCCGCAGTCCACCTCCCGGTTCCCGTGAGGAAGATCACATAACCCAACCAAGCATCCACAAACGCAATACCAATCCCACGCCAAAGGCTCAACCTCCAATGCGTCCAGACTACATCCGCGGGCAACTTCGCCAATGCGTTAGCGCCGCGATCAGATGTCGAAACACCAACAAAGTACAGCTCTGCCAAGAAAAGAGCGAGTCCGGCAACCGTGGCCTGAGTCCTCCACACACTCCCGAAGGGGGAGAAGTAAGAAGATGTAACAACGCCTAACACAGCGATATGTAGAATATGTGGTAACGCAAGTGTCGGCAAAGCATAGAACAGGTAGGTGTTCGTCTCTTCGAAGCTACACCACGAACACTCCATCAACGGCTTCGGTCCGAAGTTAGCGTACGTCAGCCTTGCCTCCTTCGACACCAGCCGCGCACGGAGTATTTCGTCGTCGGGCGTAATGTCCCGGATCTTGGAGAGCCGGTGGAAGAGGGTGTCTGTGGGGATCTGCAACCTCGAACCAGTCCTTTGGAAGATGTTTTCCGAAGCGAAGTTTGGGAGGGTGGAGAGGAGGGCGACTGCTCCGGCCACGAAGAGAATGTTCAGGACACGGTGGGTGCACGGAGTGAGGGTTCTCGGGGGACCGCGGAGTTTCGTAGATTGGTAGAAAGCTTTGCCGCGAGAGTAGATCATAGGCCCTAATAAGACAAGGAAAGTTTGTATTATTGACCAGGAAACCATGGCGATGGGTGTTTGAGTAGTATTTATTTTTGTGTTTTGGTAAAAATTGACGGTTTGGGGCCCGATGATCGGGGGAGTGGATATTGTGTCGCTTCGCAATATGAGAGGTTTGCAGGTGGATTGTGATGGTAGCGGAAGAGGTAGTTGGTGGGGGAAGGGAAGATCTCGAAGACTCGATGGAGGTGTCCTTGCAAGTAATATATATTACTGATAGTACTCGTAAAGGCATTCAGCCCGGGGGACGAAAAAACGTTGATGCAAGTTTTTCGAGTAGAAAAAGTGTGTAGCAACAGAAATCAAAAACTGTTAGGAATCCATACTACAAGTATGATGCACACCGTCTACAACGCGCACTAGGGGCGTTTCAAAATGTAATGCCTTACATAATCAGGGTAATGGTAATTAGGCGGATTTGGGGGAATTTCGGGTATAGGTACAATTTTTTTATTTTTTTTTGTCAAATTCTAGAATTTATTTGCTTAAATAGGTGCAAACCTCTGCTATAAAGGGCATCCAGAATATCCACTCAGGGAGGGGGAGTTGCACATGCAACTGACACCCTCTTTGTACCCCCCTGGCCCTATCCGGCACCACACACCCTATTTGACCCTGAGGTATGTCAGTCAAAAACCTCCCCCACTAGCCTAAGGAAAAAACAAGACGCCCCAAGTTCCTCTGGTATGGAACCAACCGCACATCCCACACCAAAATGGGTACCAACACCCAGCCAAGCTGCCAAGAACTGTAAGAAAAACCCTCTCACTCTCAGCAACCAAGCAAAAATACAGGTCTAAAAAAGCATAGGCAGGAAGCAACAAGAAACCCCATACTGTAAATCTGCTCCACCCCTGTCCAGGTCCCAATAGGCAACCCGCAGTAAACTCCCTAAAACAAAGTAAAACCCAACCAAAGAAACCTCCCCAATCTTGATAACTCTTCCGGTTTTCCAAAGTCCCGACTTATCAGGGAGCAATATTGGGTAACCAGCAACCATTGTCCCTTGCTCATGGTGCAGGGAAACTATAATTTTCTTTACAGGAGTGCAGGCTAAGGGAAACCAGCTCCCATTCAGATTGTAAAAACCTGGCTGGCCTGACAGTTAGCTGCCTGAGACAGTGCAATACTGACTGCATTTCGCCGGTTTTGTTCTTCAGGTATGGGTCATTTTTAAAGTCCCACAATGAAGTTACCCAAGGCCAATGAAGCCCCAAAAGTTCAGCAAGTGGGATTGTGAGACTATCATTCGATGTTTATCCCGATTACAACCTTCCAAAAAGGGAACGCGAAACGAGGTGTCAGGAAAATCGCGGAGAAGGAGCTTGTGGGTATAGGTATAATCTTGCATCATGAATTATAATGGATAATTTTAAATTATTAGTGATAATTATATCTATTATATTCTATTATTTAATGTGAGCCCTAACCATCCAGCAAGAGTAAGTGATATCTTCCATACTGCAGTCTGGATGAAATAGCATGAAAGTGAACTAGGTAAATTAGATACAATTAGTTATTGAAGTACCTAGTATGAGAAACTAGAGATAGTAATTCTCTAATACAAAGTATTATACTAGGCCAGATCCTGCCCTCAAATAAGTAGTTACCAAGCAATACCTCAAAAGACCCTACCTGCATGTTTAACTACCACTCAACACTGATGCCTCCAATATATACTGGCTACCTTACAGGCTTTGAGAAAGGGCAGATTGTTGCTTTAAGAAAAAATATTCTTCTTTTTCTGAGATTGAGAATCTCTTAAATCATTACAAAAGTACTGTCCCTAGTTTCTATACGAGGTTCCAAAGGAGGGATAATGAGAAAAACCTTTTTATGCTTGGCAGAAGGAAAATTATCTATAAAAAAATATATTGCCGCCTAGCTAGAGAGTTTAAGGAAACATACCTCCAGCCTCAATCTGAATTGCATAATCAAGTTGTCCCTCAAGTTTCCCTTAAGACAGTCTAGGGAGCTTTGGTATCAGTCAATATAAAGAAGTAAGGAGCTAGGAAAAGCATAAGGCAAAATGATAACATGCTATCAAGAGGTAAGTTTGAGCAAAGGAGCATAAGAATTGAACAAAGGAGGACTTTGAGGCAGTTATCTTTAGTGATGAATGAATAGTAGAAAAGTCTAAAGATCCTAAAAGTATTTGGGTATACAGAATACCTGAAAAAAAGAGGCATAAGGACAGCATTTTAGGGCCTAAAAAGGGGTCAGGAATCAAGGAAATAGTCTTGGCTTGTATTTGGGGCAATAATATATGCCCTCTGATTCCTGTGTTTGAAAAGAGTGTAAATCTTTTTATATATATTTCATTTTGAAAAATGGTTTAGTTGATACCTCACAGGAGCTAGAGGACATAGTTGGAGATCCTATCTTTCACCAGGACAATGCAAAGATATATACTGCAAGATATCTCATAGCTTAGTTTGTAGAAAATGACATAGAGGTTATAGAATAGTCATCTAATTTTCAAGACCTCAATCCTATTGAGTATTGTTGCAAAAGGGTCAAGGAACAGCTGCATGAGTGTTTTCCTAATATTTCTAAGGCTAAGGAGGGTCCATATACTGTTAAAAAATATCTAGCCCAAGCTGTAAATCAGGTTTCGGCTCAGGATATTGAAGGAAAATATTGGAAATAACTGTAGGGGTCCATACCTAGATAGGTGGGTGATGTTTTAGATGCAAAGGGATAGTATATCAAGAATTCCCCTGTTTTGCTGTATAATTTGATATGAAGACTTTCTTATATTGAATGGATCTATATCTAAAGTTTCAATTTATGCTAAGTAGTTGTGGTTGTATAAGTGGTGAATTTGTTATGGCAGTGGGTTGCCGTTGCTGTACTGGATCAAAAGATCTATCCCTGTACTTTATTAGTTTCTGTATACTAGTGCTCATGATCAATTATCCCAGTGACAATTATCATAGACAGTAAAATATAATACCGTATTATCTCGTCAAATTGGGTATCTCGGGGCAGGGATGATATCTCCAGTGGTGGTCTTGGCTAATCTGTGCGCAGGTAATCTGGAACAGGCAGAGAACGTCATGAAGAGTTTGGCTTCTACTATAATACACTGCAAAGTAGAATAAAAAATTGAATAAAAAATATTTAACTGGTTACAGGTTCTCCATCAGCCACAAATTCTATAACCTGATGATCCTCACGATTTGGCCCTATATCAGCAAAGATATCTAAACCATTTGATTCCTTCCACTCTCCGATTTCCAATCCAGAAAATCACTTGATATCGAGTTCGTGATCACAAGAACCATTGGGAGGAAGGGATAAACCCACTTTACGGAAAGCCCTGGAAATGATATCGGACTTTTCTGTATGGAATTTGTAGAATGCATCCCCAGCGCACCAGGTTTTCAGAATGCGCCGCTGTCTTACAGTCCACTTTTCTATTTCTTCGGCCTCCTCACAGTCAAGATGAGCTTGATCTGTAAGATCTCGTATTATTTCTTTTAGTGGCTTATTGATAGATACATCGAGAGGTTGAACGAGATTAGTGCAACCTCTGGGTATCAATGATGGAATTATCTGATTCTCATATAGGGCGGATAGTGCTGCAGAAGTCTTGTGTGAGCTCATGAGGTCGAGAGCGAAGAGGCTAGGAGGCCATCAAGGGCAGGAACACGGTGATCTCTGATATATCGCAAGAATAGATCTTCATTCATATAGGCGTTGGAATTGAATTCGACTAAAACTCCAGGGCGATAGTGCTGGAACTCGTTACTAAGTCTTGCTCCTGCTCCATGAAAAATAACCATAAGAGGTATTCGAGGAACTCCATCAGCAAATACGCAAAGTACTAGGCTAGCTTGTCGCTTATCCCAGCCAGATCTTGTACACTTTGCCCAAACTGTCTTGGAACCAGTAGGCTCATATGTGCGGCCATCAAGGTATTCAAACGGGATAGGCGTCTCATCCAAATTGCATATGTTACTGAGTTGAAATCGGCCGACTGAAGGAGTTGGATTCATCAATATTGGCCAATGTGAGAGGCTAGTGCTCCGGTCAGGATGGGAATTTCTTCTATTAAATCTGAGCCATGATAGAATAAGGTTTTTGTATTCCGCTGGAACACCTTGAGCTTTTTTCGAAATACATCGCAGGCTTATTCTGTAGCGGGACAAAAATCGTGAAAACCAGCCATGGCTGAACCGAAACACTTCCGACACATTTTCCTCTGCCTCCTCTTGTAAACTTCCAGTCCTACTCAGCAACTCTCCTCCCTTTGCCGCAAGATATATATTTGACGAAATAAGAAGAGAGAGTTAACTCGAAACCAGCTCCCTCGGATTGCCTGGCCTCTCTCCCTCCACTCAAGAAACAGCTGGTATAGGGGTGATTCAAGCTCTAGCCAACATACCACATCCACTGCCCTAACTAATCGCTCTATTTTTCCATTCCTGAAGGCCTCAATTGCCTCCTGCCTTATTATCCAAGGGCTAATAGTTTACTGTGATACTTGGAAGACCTGCGAAGCTTCTCTCTGGGTTGGCGGTCGATAAGGAGACAAGATATCCCCTGTTGGTATCTTATGGTGGGCAAGAAAGACTAGAACTTGGATCTGCTGACGATGACTCCAGGAAATCTGTGGTCTTACAATTCGTTTAATCTCGATATTCCGAAGTGTGCGTTGTCCGATAGGTTTTGCTTTTGGCCCACGTCGTGTCTTTTTCTCTACTTTTTGAATAGTAGAGGCTGACATTCTCAGAGGATTTTTGGCGAATATTGGATCGTTCTGTTATCCAACAGTCTCTGCTGTGAAAATAGCCTTCTCGATGCTCCAAAAATAAAGCAAAAGGACGATATCTATGAGGATCTGAACGAAAGGGCCGTGTCAAAATAGGGCCTTATTAACTTGGTGATTGCGATAGGAAGGAATAATGCTGAACTTCCTCACTGGATTGGATACTCGCTATTTCTCTTTCTCTCTACAGGTATTTCTATTCTCTCATCCTACTCTAAGACCCTTCGTATTTTCATGACTCTAGCACTCAGTTACAGAATACCAGTCCTCATGATTCCTTCACCTTCTTGTTAAATTTTATAGTGAACTTTTCCTTTTTTCGGTGCTTCATCTAGAATCACTCGTGCACGGGCCAGCCAATAGCGCCACCGGAGATGTTATCCCTGTTCGGAGATAACGTATTTGACCTAGTGTTGGGACACTCTCTAGTTATGGGACACTTCTTAAAATCTGACAAGTGAAAATGAAACGTAAACAACAGATCCAGTTCAATATCAAATAATTTAATACTCAACTATAATGTATATAATCATCTCTAGTATTAGTCTATGAAAAAACATTTCTTCTTTTCTGTATTTTAATAGTAGTGTTTTGCCTAAAATAGTGATATATAGATAATTTGCAACAACAACATTGATGACATAAATAACAAACTTAACTAAGGAAATCTGGGAATATTTTAGTATTAGGATATTCCTTAGGGTCTGTTTTATGTTACCCTAAGTCTGTGTGGGAGTTGGTCTCTTATTTAATTAGAGTCGTTAATTTCAAGTTTCGAACATTTCTTTACTCCTCTAGTTACAATATTCTCAGACAAGATAGAAAGCAACCAACCTCTCAAAATACCTTTCCGAATACGTTCCAATTACCAATGCCTTCTCCTAAGGATATGAAGGAGATCCGTCTTCAAGACGCCTTGAAAGCCCATGAGGCTGATCCCAATCTTTCACTACGCAAATTGTCTCTCATGTTTGAAGTACCAAAATCTACACTACACAATCGACTCTCACAACATTCAACACCAGCTAAGGCAGCACACGAATCACAGCAGCTTCTCTCCAGCTCTGAGGAGGAGGCATTAAGTGCCTGGATTAAGAAGTGGGATGACTATGGATTTCCAACTCGCCGCAGACATGCCTACCAAATGGTTCAGAGTCTCCTTCGTGCACAGAATTCAAGAGACCAAGTAGGAGAGCATTGGCTAAGTCGCTTTTTGGGTCGTCATCCGGATTTGGATTCCAAAGTAGGACGGTGTTTGGATAGAGAGAGGGCTCTGGCCACTGACCTGGATACCTTTAAGAAGCATCTTGATCGGTTTTATCACATTCGATGCAAGTTCCATGTCCAGGATGTGGACACATGGAATACGGACGAAAAGGGATTTGCTATTGGATTGGGAGGTGCAGGTACCATGATTTGCCGTGCCTCGCGCCGAAATCCGAGCCTTATTCAGGACGGTGGTCGTGATTGGGTTACTGTTGTGGAAGCGATCTCCGGTGGCGCCAAAGTGTTGCCTCCTCTGATTATCTTTAAGGCAAATGCCCACTTGATGGGACATCACACCAATATTGAGATTGAAGAAAAGGAAGATGCTTTTTTTGCCACCTCTGCCAAAGGTTATACAAATGCCGATATTACCTTTAAGTGGTTTCAAGAAGTATTTGAACCACGAACCCGGCCAGTAAATGGAATCAACCAGCAGCGGATTCTTGTTCTTGATGGTCATTCAACACATGTCGAAAATTACGCGTTCATTAAGTATGCCATCGACCACAATATCCATCTTCTATGTCTCCCCTCCCATTCAACTCATATCCTCTAACCACTTGATGTCGGCATCTTTGGTCCCCTCACCACTTACTACAAGCAAGAGCTTGAAGATCGTGTACGTCAGCAAGGTCCATATGGGACTATTAAGAAGGGAGATATCTTTCCTATGCTTCAGCGAGCAAGGCAAAAGACCTTTCAGCCAGAGACAATTAAGTCAGCATGGCGTGCCTGCGGGCTGATTCCATTCAACAGAAATCGAATCCTACGAGATCCTGTTCTGCAGGCCAAAATGGTTCCAAAAACTCCTTTGGCAACCAGACGTCCTGGTCTTCGTCCATCAGCAGGAAGAGCAGTTGGAGCCCCTGAGCTTGATCGTATTGAACTCAGCAATCAGCAAATAGAGGAAACACCTGCCAATAAAGCTCTTAAGGACCTCTTGACCCAATGTATCAAAGAAGCCTGAACCATCAATGCTGCCAAGGTCATTGCTGAGGATGAGGTTGAAAAAGTACGACAACTAGCAAAGCCAGCTAAGGCTGATAGAAGGCAACTACGTGGTGGACTTTTACTAAGCTCCAAGCACTTGGCGAAGCTCTATCATAAGCGTATGGAACTTGATAGAAAAAAGGCTGAAGCAGCAGCAAAGCGTAAAGAGACCAAAGCTCTAGTTAGGCGAAAGACAAGGTCCAAGACCAATGAAAGGAAAGAGACATCTCTGGATCATGATGAAGAGGCTATCACATCCAGCTCTGGCGATGAGAACTTTGAAAGCAGCAGTGATGAAGAAATGGTTGAGAATCAACCATATCAGACCAGTCATAAAGTAAGTCTTCCATGTAACTTAGTCAATTTTCACTTTTAGGAAATCTAACGACTTGACTCCAACAGAACTCCAATCTACCTGCTACCACCCGCCAATTGCGGCCCAGAACCACCTCTACCTGTGCCACAAGGTAGAATAATTTTAGAATTTTTTCTCTTCTCAAAAACCTTCACCACGTAAGTTAATCATGAATTCTCACTCACAGTATATATTAACTCATAGAGATAGCAGCATTGGTTCAATTGAGGTAGGTTTGATAGAGATCATCGGCATGGAGGCTGGCTAGTTGGACACAAAATTGTAGCTTATATGATGTAGTATTTTCTAAGTTATAATAGTTTTGCAATCAGGTAGTCATATTTCATTTAGTGTCCCATAACTAGTGAGTGTCCCAACACTAGGTCAAATACGTTAATGAACGGAACAATAACCACTAAAATATGTGATGAGCAAGCGAAATAACCCGAATACCAGGTAAAGAAATATACATAAGAATCCTTTCCGTAATAATGAAATATAACAGAAATAAACGCTTAGTATGTCCTAGCTGTAGTAAAGTATGCATTGAAATAGGTATTGCCGAAACACTAACCAAGTAAGAGAATATACGATATGTTCAAGGAAATATTCATATAAAAACGAATAAGAAATTTCAACACTTCCCCTCATTATCTACAGCCCAGAAGTCCCATCAACTGTGTATGTGCCAGTTTCGCTAAGATTTTGGTGTAGATATCGGCAAGGTTTTCTGTGAACTCAACTTTTAGTAAAGTGAACGAACCGCGGTCGAGTTCTTCTCGTATTTTGTGAAAGTGAACATCGAGGTGTTCGGTACGTTCATTGAATTGATGGTTTGTCGCAAGAAAATTAGCGCCGGTATTATCAGCATGCAAAGCGATCGGTAAACTTAGTCGAATATCATTGAGACCCTTTTGGAACCATTAGATTTGTCGCGTAGCCAGTGACATAGCAACGGATTCCGCTTCAGTAGTAGATATAGCGACAGATGCCTGTTTCTTGGATCGCCAGGAGATACATGAACTATTTAAGATAACAATGTATCCTGACAAGGAGCGGCGGGTATCAAGGCAGGCGGCAAAGTCTGCATCAGCATAGACATTGATAGAGGGAGTTGCGTTGGTTGGGTACGGGTTGAACAATCCTATATTATCCGTTCCTGCAAGGTAACGAAGGACGTGTTTAGCAGACTTTAAGTGTGCTTCAGATGGGCTAGAAGAAAATTGAGAAAGAAATGAAATCGTATACGAGAGGTCGGGTCTTGTGCCAGTGGTCAGGTACATAAGTGATCCTATAACCGATTGGTAAATAGAGGGGTCTGGTATCCGTATGGCTTCGGTCCCTTTCATAAGTTGAATACCTTTTGGTAAAGGGGTAGAAACGGAACGTGAGTTTTACATGCCATATCGTTGGAGGACTAACTTGATATATTTTTGCTGGGTAAGATGTATGCCGTCTGGTGTATACGTTATGTGCAAGCCGAGTAGGAAGTTAGCTTCCCCTAGGTCAGTGATCTCGAATGCCTTTTTCAGGTCTTTTATCAGAGATGTTGCGTGGGGGGAGTCGGCTGCGTGTATGGCAATGTCGTCGATGTAAACCGATACGTAGAGGTCGTGTTTAGCATGGACGAATATGCATGGATCGAGGGCTGATGTCGTAAATCCTTTGGAGGTTAAGAATTTTGCGAAGAGAGCATACCATTCATTCGCAGATTGCTTAAGTCCATAAAGACATCGGTTAAGTTTCTATACTTTTTCTCCGTCACGGTACCCAGGTAACGGTCGTAGGTAAACATCTTCTTTGAGTTCGCCGTAGAGGAAAGCAGATTTGACATCGAACTGTCACGGTCCCCAGTTGTTTTTGGCGCATATCGCGAGGAGGAAGCAGAGAGATTCATAACGGATGACATGGGCGAATGTTTCTTTGAAGTCGAATCTGGGAATTTGTGAAAACCCTTTGGCAACAGCTCTTGTGCGAAACCTTTCGAAAATCCCATCTGCATTATGTTTTGTCTTGTAAACCCAATTACTATCGATTATCTTTCTTCCCATCGCTCTCTCAATTACATCGAAGGTTTCATTCCTTTTTAGTGCATTAATTTCGTCATCCATCGCTGTGGTCCACTGTTCCTTAAGCGTACTGTTGATCGCTTGGTGATAAGTAGTGGGATCCTCATCCGGTAGTTCAATAGCATTTCTGCCAAAGCGTACCGGTGGGCGTGAGATTCGTCCTGACCTTGTCCGTGTTTCCGGTTGCTCTCTGGTAGGGCCTCATGTTCTTGAGGTAGTTGTCCCAAGGGAGCAGGTTCCGGAGTAGGTGACGGTGTGTTAGGTCAGTCGTAGTTCTCTGGATGTGGAGGTAATGGAGGAGGATAGATTTCAATCGCTGTTGTGCGGTTGGTAGGTGTTGTACTCGGGTCCAATTCCAAAGTCTTACTGTACGATTGCAGGTCTATTGGACAGGAGGGAGGATGGACGGTCGCAAATTGGGATTCCGGAGCAGGCCTTATACTTGGCACTTCCAAATGTTCAATCGTTTTAGTGGTCCAGTGTACCATTCGTGTTTCGGATATCTGATGTTGCGAGGGGATGTATATCCGGTATATCTTGTCAGAGGATGTATATACAACAAGATAGCCTTCGATCACCCGGGGCTGTAGCTTCGTTCCTCGTTTTCCAGTCTCCTCAGGTATATGGACGAAGTATTTGGTCCTGTATGGGCGCAGGTGGTTGATCAACGGCTGTTGGTTGTAGAGAGATTCATAGGGCGTTGAACCTCCTTTGGATCGGTTGGGAAGACGGTTTCTGAGGTATACGGCGGTTACGATTGCTTCTGCCCAAAGTCGTAGAGTTAAACCTTTTAACATGGACCTAGTGGCGGTTATTATGGTCCTGGTATACTGTTCAGCAACGCCATTTGAGGTATACGGCGGTTACGATTGCTTCTGCACAAAGTCGTAGAGTTAAACCTTTTAACATGGACCAAGTGGCGGTTATTATGGTCCTGGTATACTGTTCAGCAACGCCATTTGATTCATGTGAGTAGGGTGGAGTTTTGTCATCCAGTATTCCATGCGCCTGAAACAGGTTTAGCATTTCATGGTTCACGTATTCACCATGGTTATTAGTCCTGAATCGTTTGATTATGTAGCTATCTTGGGTTTGTCGCTCCTTGATGAACTGTTTGAAGATCTTTACCGTATCGGATTTTACCTTGATGGGGTAAATTCAGGTATATCGTGTGCAGTTATCAATGAAGGTGATATAGTACCATGAATTACCAAAGGATGGTGACAATAAGTTTCCGCTTAAGTCGGAATGAATTAACTCGAAGGGGCTTTGGCAAAGGTGCTGTGTTGGTTCTGGTTTTCGTTTGGACGACTTTGAGGTAATGCAAGTTTCGCATTGCCAACCTGTAGGAACCTTAGAGATATGGGGTGTATCGGAGTATTTGTCAAAGCGAAGGTAGGCTGCTGAGGGATGACCCAAGGCTTCATGTCACTCCAGATAGGTCATTTTGTATGCCTGTTCCTTTCTTTCCTGCACGACATAATCTTGTGTGTCAAGCTTGCCCCATAAAACCTCGTTATTCTCTCCCATGACATATATGTCCTTCCCTGAACTGCTTAAAGAAAACCCTTTTCCCAAAGAAACGATAGCGCGCCACGATAACAAATTGCATTGACCCAACTTAGGAACCCAGAGAACACGTTGAAGAAAAACAGGAGATACATAGCCATTAGACGTTTTGGCCATGAGCTTAACTGTTCCACAGCCGCATGACTCTATTACAGAGTTATCGCCTAACTTGACGTTTCCTTTTTCTGGTTCAAAGTTTATAAGAAGGTCTAGGTTGCTTGTCATATGTGAGCTTGCGCCTGTATCGATTACCCAATTGTGTGGGTGAGGGGTCTTTCGCGTAGTGGTAAGGGTTGAGGATGTACTAACTGGTTTGGAGGTCTCTTCCTTGCCGATCTTGGCGGTGTCAATGGCCGTCCTTTCCTTCCTCTTTTGGTTATCGGTCTTGAGTTTCTGACACTCTTTCCAAGTATGCCCTTCATTGCGTGTAGAGGGGTAATGCTTTTTGCAGTATGAGCATTCCTTGGCTGTGACCGATGTGCTGTTTCCCTTTCGTTGGGGTTGTTCCTTCCCTTTTCCTTTGACAGTGGCGGTTTTATAAGCCTTGTCCTCTTCCGAGTTAACTGAAGTTTTAAAGTCCAACAACCTGTTATAGACATGGTTGTAGGTAAGGTCCTCCTTGGTTTGGAGGTTGTCGACGATGTTGTTCATCGACTCGGGAAGGGACTGGAAAAGGACAGCAGCTTTTGCTTCCGATGACTAGAATACCGTCTTGAATGCAAAAGGTAGGGCGTAATGGTCATTTTCGGTAGCAGAGGTGCAACGGTGTTGAATGCGATTCCAGAGGGTGTCGAACTTGCCGATGTGATCAGCAATGGGTTCAGACAACTCGTATTTGGTATTGAGAACAGTGTTAAGTTGGTCAAAGAAGGAGAAGGTGTTTTCTCAGTCAAATTTATCCTGGAATGCCGTCCAGATTCCGTGCGGCGTTTTGTGGGTTGCCAGGAGGATGAGCCCTTGTGGATCAATGGTCTCTAGGAAGTAGGCCGATGCCCACTGGTAGCGATCACGGAATTCATCAATAGTGTCAACATTCATCAGATCCCCGTCTTCATCCCGTATTTCATCGGGGATGGTTTCTGTTCCTTGCACAATGTCCCAGCAGTTGAACTGTCCAAGGGCGTACTCGGAGATGTCACGCCATGTGCTTTAGTTCTCTGGCCCAGTCAGCTTTGTGATGGAGCTGAGTTTATAGATGGGTGCGAAGCCGCATTTAGAGTTAATAGCGTGTGTCCGTGCCCTTTGGTCAATGGGTATAGGGGTTGCTAGGGGATTGTCTGTTGAAGGTTCAGGGATGGTGGTTGAGGCTGAGGCCATGGTGGATTTTGGTTATACAAGTTGTGTTCTTCGAATCGTTTTCTGTGACCACACACCCCCTTTAAGTCCACACGACTTTTATCAAGCCTGAAAGTAACACGTTCACCTATCAAGGATTTTTCTGGGAGTGTCCACCCTCATGTGTATTAACTTCCAGGTAGTTGATAAAGTGTTCAAGGGAGTGGTGGGTAACGCTTGAGCGCAAAAAGAGAGGAAAAAGAAGGAGACGGAGGCGAACGGTGAAAAGAGCTCAGTTAAGTAGTGGTAAAGGCCGTATGTGTTTCGCCGAGACTTGTGTAATACCGAGGCTGAGAATGTTTGGTTTCGTCAAGAAGGAGCCTTTCGTCTGGTCGAAGTTTCGTGCCGAGAAATAAACTTTGCTGAGAAAAATATTTTCGAGGTCTTGGTTTGTTGGGAAACGTGGATCGATGGGAGGTCAGGTTTTGCTTCGTTGACTGTGAGGTTTTGTGGTCTGTTGGAGGGTGTAAATGTATATGCTAAAGATATAGGAGGCCCGGGCTCATAACCTGTTCAAATGTGTATGGGCACGATCTTATATCTATCGGAATATACTAACGCAATACTAATTGAGTATTGCGGGCACGCCTTGATGAGGAAAGTTAGATTTATGAAGGTAGATTGGTAGGTAGTCTGTTCCTTATTCTTCTAAGCGAGAAAAGTGGGCGGTAGCCCCTATATATACAAGAGTGCGCCCTCCCGTTATCTAAAAGAATATAAAAGGAAAATATATAAGTATGAACGTGTTTTACCATAACGTCAGTAGGAAAAACATAAGTGCGAACGTATTTGACCCAGAAAACCTGCCAAGAAAATCCTAAAAGTTTATATATATCTAAAGTGGTGTGAGGGGTTTCGTTGTGGATGATAAGACATAAAGGACGGAACAATAACCGTTAAAATATGTGATAAGCAAGCGAAATAACCCGAATACCAGATAAAGAAATATACATAAGAATCCTTATCGTAATAATGAAATATAATAGATATAAACGCATAGTATGTCCTAGATGTAGTAATGTATGCGGTGTAATAGGTATTGTCGAAACACTAACCAAGTAAGAGAATATACGATATGTTCAAGGAAATATTCATATATAAATGAATAAGAAATTTCAACATGCTCACTGGATGCAAGCGATATATGAAAAGGAAAATGAATCCTTGAAGAAGACTCGTGAAGGGATGAACTATTATAACGACTGCAAAGCGTGCAGTCAGCCAGACTTCCATATTAGCACCTTGCTTATGCTAAAAGCAAATAATATCTGCACCAAGTAACCACCTAAGAAGTTAGGGTTAAAATTATATGGCCTGTTCAAGATCCTAGAGCAACCTTGAAACCTAGCCTACAAATAGGTAATATCAGAGCAAAGGAAACTCTATCCTGTATTGCATGTATCGCTACACAAGCCGTACCGATAATCAGTTCAACCTGGCCGAGAACAACCACACCTGGCACTAGAAGAATTTGAAGTTGACCTTGAATGGGAGGTGGAAAAAATTATTAAGAGTGAAAAAATCTCTTATGAGTGAAGATCTAGAGGACGTGCACAAACGATCCAATATCTTCAATACCTTGTCAAGTGGAAAGGATGTTCCGAATATGAAAACACCTCTAATGCACCTGTGCAGTTACATCATGCTTGAGCACTAGTAGAAGATTTTCTCAGGGAAAAAGTGGCGATGCCACAGTTGGGCTAAGTAGTATCTATGGAAATGTTTTTCCTGCTGTGGGCAAGTTATCACATAGGGTTTTTTTCCCTAAAGGAAGGAGTACCAAGTGGAAGAATTGCTTCAAAACAAAGCCTATAACAGGAAAGCTGATGTTACACATATGGGATATAGTACTAGACTTTTTAGTCTAAAGAAGTTATGGTATATTCCGCCAGGAGGTGACGATATTGACTACAACCCACACTGCCAACAACTATGATTATATCCAGAACTACTCAGCCTTAGTGAAAGATGATAGAGTAATTATTCCGAGAGGATCTATTACATATTCTACATTCTTGATAATCCGAATGCATCTGCACATGAGTGCATATATGCAAGAAAGACGCCCATCCAAACTGATCACCTAGTATTCTGTATGATGTTCACAAATGGGTGGCATCAACGTGAACTATGTTCATTTGGCAAAGAGATGGAAAGCTATTAACTGATGGAGTGCTTCTCACCCTCAGAGAAATATATAGACTAGGGGATCATTTTCTGTAATGAGGGCTGACATTTCAGAGTCAAACAGTGTTTGCACTTTCTAGACCATGGTCAAAGTCTTTCTAGATACTTCTTATATATGGCCAACATAATTACTGGGAAAAAGTCTATACATAGTTAGCAGTCTCCGGTATTTAAGGAATTATCAAGCAATGGAGAAGAGATCTTAACAATATAACAAGTTTAAGAGCCTTTGTAAACTTGTTATTCTTTTCATACCTGAACCAAGATTTCCTGACAGTTCTCCAATTATCTCGATACAAGCCCAGCTTAGACATTTTAACATAACCAAATTGGCTACACTGTAATAGTCTGTTCCTATGTTTCCTGTATCAAATAGGACTCTCGATGGTTTGCCATTAATCAGGATCGTCCCTTCTAATGCTGTCTGACTCTTTTCCCCCTTGGGTAGCGTATTCTGTGCTGATGTATTGGTCCCGACTTCTTAGGCGTTGACATATATTTCATCTTCACTGTTCGTTTCTTCAACTCGATTTGATGATCTTTCCTTCTTGGGTGTCTTTCCTTAGCATTTGTCACTTTTGTTGGGACAATCCTTTACCATATGACCTTTACAGCCAAAGGTAAAGCAGGATCCATTTTCCCTTGGAGTCTTTATTTTGCTTGATTCCTTTTTCTTCTATTGAGGTTTGTTGTCCTTCTTGGAGTTGTCTTCCTTGTATTGATCCTTCTGCTTATCGTTTCTATAGGCTCCTGTATCGTGGAGGATTGCATCGACTGTCTCTTTATAGGCTATTGTGGTCTGGATTGTTTTGCTAAAATTGTACCAAATTTCGACATCTCACCTTAGCTTAGTCTGCATCCATTCGCAGAACCTTTGGGTAAAGGCATATTTGGAAATGGTGCCTTCTGATAATCGTGATCGGTACATCAAACGGTCTGTAGCTACCATGAAGATGCGCTATGTCTTGCCATTCTTTGCTTGCTCAATCTTGTGGAATCGTTTGTAGAGGTTATCCTTTTAACTGAATGACTGGAATCTTTCTCTTAACCAGTCGATAATCTGATCTCAGGTATAGTCTTCACTACAGTTTTCTGCTGCCCGGAAAGCTGCTTCCTGAGCTCATCCTTCCATGTACTGTATCCAATGGTTTCCCACTTAGTCTGTTTTGGAGTTGACTCCTTGTAGTCTTCGGTATAACTGGACTGACTGCAACCAACAATTGAACGCTTCTGGCTCAAGCTCTTCTCCTTCACCACTGAACCTCTTTGGTGGAGGAACCTTGATGCTAAGCTTCACCGAGGTTGCTGGTGATGGCTCTCTGGCCACTGGCGTATCACTAGGTCCTGGATTCAACATGTTATTGGAATCACTATAGCTGTTGGAGCTCTATTCGCTGTCTGAGCTGCTTGGATCATCCTTGGGTTCTGCTGCTTGCTTCCCCTTCAATCTCTTTGGTGTATTAGAGATCTCTACTAGAGTTTTCACTTTCTCTTAGTCTAGTTCTTTCGCCGATTCCGCTAGCAATTGCTAGGCTTGGTCTTGTGATAACTGTCTTCCTGCTTCGTCTACTTTGAAGCTAGATGCCGTTGATTGTTCACCTTTCGTGCTCTAACTGCCTTTCTTTTTGGTAAGTCTCTGTCGTAGTATCTGCTTACCTGACCTAATCTGAAGGCTCTCATCACCAATCCTTAGCTACTGCTTGCAAACCTGAGGTTTGCTAAGCTCTGCCTGCTTGACAGTCAACTACTTGTTGAAGCTAAAGAAATTTAACGCTTCCCTGGGTGTATCAGGCATCAAGAGGAATGTGTATTGGTAAGGCCTAATGATAGTAACTCAGATCCCAAATTGTCAGGACTTCAAGTGAGTAGTAACACCGGAGATCTCAATAAGTTGTTTAACAGCCGTCAATTACTATATCACCAGCCTTGCTAACTCCTAGACTTACTTGCTGTAACTTTGTGCGAACTGAAAAGTAGTAACTGCTCAACTAAGTATATTGAAAACTCTGTCGGTTGAAGTCTGCCCTGTCTAAGCACCATATGGGCAGTCTTAAATACATGAGTATAACGGGAGTACCCTATAGCAAGATGGATCCAAAGGTTGCGACCGCACCAAACGACTCAACGCAAAGTTCACAGAAGGTAAAGACAAAAATAATTGAATCAAATGATAAAACTTAATATCGTTAAGCCAGAGCTTCGCTCAATTCAAGTCTTCTCGAGAGGATAGTTGGTTATCAGAGTAGAGTGCCGTTCGCGTTTACTTAAGTAGAATTATAAAGCCAACGACACCCATCCCTACTCCGACCGTTAAGAGAGCTCCCTTCTCCACTCAGGGATCATCTGACACATGGCCATTCCGGAATTAACTTCAGGGCCTGTGGATCGCACGGGTAAGTTGAGTCCGTTCAATCATAAAGGTTTTCTGCAATGCATTTTGATTATGCCTGCAGGAGAGAAAAACCTTTCCGATCGCCGCCTTGTCAATGGCCAACTGACAATCCGACTTTGGACTCAAACCTAGAGATGAGACACAATAGCCCTATGGCTTTTCCCGTCTATGCAAGCACTGCAGTCAAGTGTGTCTACTTGGCCTATCGGCAGCTTTTCTTGTGACTGCATAGCTCCCCCGGTAAGTGTCTCTACTGAGTTGGCTAAATAGGCGCTATCTATAGTCAACCGTTCAGGGATCACCTTAGCCGTTATAAGACTGAATGCCTCTTAGAGTCCTGTAACGTCCCTCAGTAATGATATAGCGCTTGGGCTATCGGTGTGTAAGTAGTAGAGTTTTATCTGGACAAACTTCCGTTTATCCACGACTCTGAGATAGCTATTGCGGGGGACCCCCATGCCTCCCATAGGGATTATAGGCACCTAGAGTACCCTCGGAAGGCAATCTGATGTCAATACTAACAACTTGCCCGGGTCGGCCGTCGCCCACCCCTATATATATTGTGCGGACAGCATCTGGTCGGAAGGACGGCAGTGACGTATACAGGGTTACGCTGCCACCTTCGCTTTCTCAGTTTTGTTAGGCTTTTACCAACTGTCACCCTTTTCCACCCGTCGCAAGGGGCGAACGTGGGAGCCGCAAGGGGGTGTTGGACCCGCCAAAATCACTCCAACGACCCTGGGGTACTTGTAGTAGGATTTGGCATCACGCGTAATGTTAGGGGAGGGTAACTTGAGGTCCACGATTTCACCCACGATCCCCAAGGTAGGGTAACTGGGTCCTATCATGGTGCAAATCGCTGCGGAATTCTGTATAACGCCCCTTTGCGTCACCAGAAGGTTCTGCGTAACTGACCTCTTTGTTACACGCGATTTCACGAGCTAGAAACACTTTGTTACACGAATGTAGCACGCTCGGCGGCGTCTAAACTGCTTACCATGTTTTCCTAGTGCTCCCTGTTACCCTGCCTAATTGGTTACCTTGCCTAACCGAGGAGATGGGTTACCCTATCTAAAGGGTTACCCTGCCTAACCATGCTTCCGGGTTACCCTACTTGAGAGGGTTACCCTGCCTGACTGTAGCTCCGGGTTACCCTTTCTAGCAGGGTTACCCTACCCTTGTGTGCACCAAGGTTACCCGGCCTTGCTGGGTTACCCTATCTAACTAGGTACCTAAGTACCCTTTCTTCATGAAAGGTACTTATGGTTGCTATGTAACTTTGCAGGTGTCTGGTACCGTTCCTGTCCACGTCCTAGTAGGATCACTGGCTGGGCAGAGGTTCGGTAAGCTATACCAACTGTTCTAGGGGTCGTTACACTACTCCCCTCTTCTATAAGTCTGTCTTCAGACTTACTTTTCTTGTGTGGGCTGATTTTTTCCCACTTATCCCCCTTTCAGGTACTTTTCATACACGGTGATCCTTTAGCTTAGCAAGATACCGGTCATGAAAACGCAGAACTGCCTCGCCTGCGGTTCCTTCCAACATCTCAAACGGCTTCCATGAATTTTCTTCACTCACATACCCTTCCCACGACACCAAGTATTGTACAAACCGGTGTGGGAATTTTGCTTTCATTCTTCCATACCACCGGCTATCTACTATGGCTCTTACTATATAGCTGGGCTCCGAATCAACGATGTCAGGTTCTGGTAAGGCTTTAGCAGGTTTACCTACCAGGTCCTCACGGTAAGGTTCCAGAAGTCCCACATTGAAGACCGGATGAATTGTCCACCTTACAGGCAGCTGTAGCTCATAAGCACGTGTTCCTGTTTTCCTCTTAACTACAAATGTTCCAAATCTCTTGTAGTCTAGTTTCTCCATAGGTCTCTTAGTGCGAATGTTACGTCGGTCCAACATAACACGGTCTGCCTTCTTAGCTCTGCCTTGGACAACATCCTCCAGGGTGACATACTCCGGTGATGGAAGACGCTTCTGATCATGCCATTTCCGCTGACATTCCTGGGCCCTTTGTAGTGTCTCTCGAATGTCTTGCCATGTACCCTCCCAATCCTTGACGACGAGTTCACTGTTTGGGTGTATACCTTGATGTTCAGACACAGCCCCAGACTAATTTAACCGTGGCACAAGCCCGCAATTTGCCTCGCAGGGTGACACCTTCGACGACTCGGATACTGACGTATTGTATGCGTGCTCCACTAAGGGTAGCAGTGCAGCCCAATCGTCTTGTTGGTAGGAACAGTAACTTCTAAGAAACTGTTCCAAGGTCTGATTAACCCTCTCAGTTTGCCTATCTGTTTCCGGATGGAAGGCCGTAGATACATTGAGTTTAACTTGTAGTAGATCCATGAGACTCATGCAAAACTTGGATGTGAAACGGGTATCGCGATCAGAAATGATCGATTCTGGCAGCCCATGCAATCGCCAAATCTCCTTCAGAAATATGAGCGCAAGTTCCTTAATGGGCACCTCAGTTGCTAAAGGGATAAAGTGATCCATCTTGGAGAATCTATCCACTATGACCCAAATCTTTGTATATCCTTCTGAGTTTGGTAATGCCACAATGAAGTCCATGGAAATAGCATTCCATGGTCTCATCGGAACTTCAATAGGCTCAAGCAAGCCAAACTTCCTATGCCGGATCGTTTTGTTTCTTTGACATACATCACAGGTCCGAACATGTTCAGTGATGTTTTCCTCCATTCTCGGCCAGTAGAACTTTGCCTTCACTCGTGCTATTGTCTTGTATGTTCCAAAGTGTCCAGCAATGCGTGAATCATGTTCTGCTTCAATGATTGTTCGCTTAAGCCCCTCGTTTTTCAGAACATACCACCGATTCTTGTAGGTGAGCAAGTCCATTTCCACATCGAAATGGGCATTCACAGTGTTACCTTTGTTAACCACTGCCTTCAGTACTACCAGGTACGCCTAATCTAGTTTCGCAGCAGCACTCAAGGCTGTCAAAAACCCAGACTGCAGGCAAAACCCTTGACAAGTAAGTAGCATCTGTGGGCGCAGCAGGTCTCATTCCTACTGTATGTGCCACTGCCCAGGCCGAAAAAATGTTTGTGGTAGAGGATCACTCCCCCCTTCCGGGCGGTAGTCCCTACACCGCGATAACGCATCTGCCTTGTCATTAAGCCGGCCTTCTCGGTACACCACCTTGATGTTAAACGGCTGTAGGAATTCAGCACAGCGGTGTTGCCTCCGGTTTAGGACTTTGGTACTATTAAAGTACTCCAGAGTCTCGTGGTCTGTATATACCACAATCGGGTCCTCCACCGAGCGCAACAGATGATCCCATTCCGTGAATGCTGCGACGATCACCTTCATCTCTTTATCGTGAACATCGTAGTTCACCTCTGCAGGCAGGAACTTCCTACTGTGATAGGCCACTGGGTGCCATTTCTGGTCATCACATAATTGAGATAGCACAGCACCCAATGCGAAATCACTGGCGTCGGTCTCCAACTTAGTGGGACGAGAGCCATCAAAGTGTGTCAGAATGGGACCAGTGGTGAACAACTCCTTTAGATGTTCAAATGACCGCTCACAAGCGGGTGACCAGTCCCACGTTACATCCTTCTTGGTCAGATCCGTTAGAGGTTTGGCCACTTTACTAAACCCGTTGATGAATCGACGATAGAAGTTCGCAAAGCCCATAAAGCATTGAACGTCAGTTACATTCTGAGGAGTCTTCCAAGCCTTGATCTCCTCTACCTTACGAGTCATTATAGATATCCCATGCTCAGATATCTTATACCCTAGGAATTCAACTTCCCTTTGGTGGAAGGTGGACTTCTTTATGCTAACGCAAAGACCTGCCTTGCGCAGTCTCTCCATTACCTGACGAACTAACGAAACATGTTCTTCGATCGTCTCTGAGTATATCAAGATGTCATCCATATAGGCGATGACTCCTGCATCAAGCATGTTCCTGAATACCCTATTGATCATACTCTGGAAGGTAGATGGTGCGTTGCATAGCCCAAACGGCATTACCGTATACTCGTACAGGCCATAAGGACTCTTAAAGGCGGTTTTCCATTCTTCCTCTAGTGCCATCCGGATGAGATAATAGCCATTTTTCAGGTCCAGCTTAGTGAACACTGTGGCTTTTCCGAGCCTATCTCGTAGCTCGTTAATCAAAGGCAAAGGATCCTTGTTCTTAATAGTTATCTTATTGAGCCCTCGATAGTTGATACATAACCGAAGCGTTCCATCTGGCTTCGGCACAAAGAGGATAGGGGCTCCGGCGGACGACGTAGAATGCTGGATCTTCCCTTGTTCCTCCATTTCCCGGATGTAGTCATATAGTACATCTAATTCTCGCTTAGAGAGGGGGTATAAGGGCCCCGATGGCGGTTTGGCCCCTGGCTCGAGTTCAATCCTGTGATCAAACTCAGTATGCCGGGGAAGGGAAGTTATATTTTCTTGACTGAAAATATCTGCATAATCCCTATATTCTGGTAGTAGGCTGACGCTAATGTCCTTGCCATCTTCCCCAGTATATATTGCCATACCCAAAAGGTATACCTGACTACTGTCCTCGGCTAGGAGTTCTTTACTGGTAATGAACTCCATTCGTCGGTTAGCGACAAGACAGTTTGTCTTACAGTATTCTGAACGCCACTTCAGAATACCAGTTTCCGAGTCATTATCGGGATTGTGGTCCTTCTACCACGACATCGGGAGATAGGTGTCTACCTTGGTGTCCGGCATATCCACAAGTTCGAACCTTATATCATTCACATGGTCGCCTATCTTCATTCTCACCGTCGTGGTGTAATGTTCCCCGGACCCTGGAATCTGGTTGCCACTTGCATCAGAGATGGGTGTCGGATGTTTCCGACGGATAGATGGTAATTGGGCTTTCTTTACCCACGTGCTACTTAGCACAGCACCCGTAGCTCCACTGTCCAACAAAAGTAAGGCTTCCTTACTATTTCTATGCTTCTTGAAATTCCAGTCCAAGCGGACTTTCACGTGTATTGACCTAGTGTGTGGCGGCGGGCAAACTAGCCTCGGCCACTTGGTGGGTCTTTCTTCGCTAACAGGTTTTGTTCGCTTAAGCGTCATAATGTATTTCTCGTATATAATAAACTGTGGGTGTTTACTATCACGCCAGCGAGATTTCGGGTATTTAACCCTCCTCAGGTAAACTTGTAAATAAGTTCAATTGCTTAATCAAGTCCTTTCTGATTGATATACATAAGTGAAACAAAACCAATGAAACCAGACCATCTCTATCGGTCTTCCCCAAGGAAAGCAAACAACTAAGGAAATAAGAAATAAACCCTCGCAAAACCTTAACAAAAGAAAATCCGTAATCCCACCCTGTCCTGACAGTGGCGGATCAGCCTTGTTCTTTTGTAAGGGTGAGGGGACTCACCTAGTTACATTTCCCTTTCCTTCTACCCTTTTCCTCCGCGCCTTAATGCAAAGAGTGGTAGTCAGCTTTCTGGTTTCTCAGACACTGCCTAAAGGGCTTACCTAATTACTTCCATTGGTATCAAACTCCAAAATCAGAGGAGAGCCTGGGACCTCAGTAACCCTTTTGACAACAGGGGGTGGAGCCTCAATGCGACGGTATTTAGATACCGTAGGTGCTAAATGCTCAGCCTCAGAAGCTGACCGCTTGCGTGAGGGTTTGATTGATTGCACTACGGGTTCGGGAGCAGTACACTGTTTCCAAAAATGACTCTCGGTTCCACACTGCGAACATTGCTTTAACCGACGTCGTTTGTCGATCAGAGTAGTCGGAATATTCCGATGTTTGATTTGATAGTCTGATTTCTTAACCCGGGAGGGGTTGGCCGTGCTCGCTTGAGGCCGGGAATTTCTGTTCCCAGGGCCTCGCTCCTTCTTTCGTTGTCGCTTAGCGACCGTGGACCTGTCATCTCCTCGTTCGTGGGTGGTAGGCTTTTCCTTAACAACCGTTCTGTTGAAGGATGCAACGTCTTCCAGCTGATGGCCGGTGTTGCGAAGCAGGTTTAGGTAATCGATGTATGCTTGCGGGTGTGGAGTTTTTAGACCCCTAGCATTTCACAATTCAGCAATCATGCCAATGCGGGCCTTGTCCTTCACTACTACCGCGTCATAATGCAACTCGCTGGCTAAGCGAATGAGTTCATCGACAAATTGGTCCACCTTTCCTGGCTTCATATTCAAACCATTCCACTCACGAAGAGCACGATCCCGATCTGAGTGACTGCCGAAACTGGACTCTAGGCGTTTTCGGAAGCCTCCCAAGTGCGCAACTCATTGCTTGGGTTAAAGGTCACTCCTGCCTGTTGAGCGGCATCCTGGCTAATGTGCACATGGATGCTGTTGTACCATTTCTTTGCAGCCCCTTCAAGAAGCGCGATGATCAGGCTGACTTTATCCATATCAGACAGCTTACAGTGTCGATAATAGTCAAACCTAATCTCCACATCCTGGATGAATCGCTGTGTGTCAAGTGGGTCTCCATTGAACCCCTTAATCCCCAATTTCTCAGGCTTCTTCTGCCGAGTATGGGATTTCTTGTTGGACTTTCGAAGAAAGTCCGTCAAGGCTTGACACCGCTCACCATACCGTCGCTTCTTAGGATCATTCCAGCACGACTTTCCTCGGCCCAGAAATCTGCAGAGATCGGGGAGGGAGGAGGAAGATTCGTCGCTACTGCTCGAGGAGTCGGAATCACCCGGTTCTCCTGCTCTGCCGATGTTTCCACTACCTGGGGGTTTGCTACCACCATATCCACTAGTGTTTCCACCGCGGAGTCCCAATGGTTCCTCATATCCGCTAAAGCGGTCCTCCGAGCTTTCGTGACTGGCTTCTGGGAGAGAAGCTTCCGGAGGGGAAAACAGTCTTGTGGGAGGTGCAGGGGATGGAAGGCCTTTAGCAGCAAGGACCTTATCCACTCCCCTCTGAACTAACTGTTGGAAGCGGGGACAAGCTCCAATATCCGTATGGTCTTCCGAACCACAGAAACGACAATGGGTCTTTTTCAACTTCGGACCCTTGGGATTTTGCATTATGGGTTCACCGGTCCCTTTCGTACATGGCGTGCTATGGTGAAATGCAATATTCCCATCAGGTCTTCCCTCGATCCTACAAGTAGGAGAACAATAAGCCGTAGCCAACTTCGCTTCTACCCCTGGAAACCCAGTCCTCCTGGCGCTGCCCGTGGGTTTGGCTGGAGCCGGCGGTGCTGTCGGAAGGACAAGCGGTGCCGGATATTATGGTGTGGCTGGCAAGGGAGTTGCCTCAGCCACCGCATATGGTCGCTCAGCTTCTAAAACTATAGTTAGCGTTGATGGCTCAGCCGAAAGGGCTGCAATGGCGGTCGTAGTTTTAGGTTTTGCGGGTCTCTTGTCCTTTGTTACCCCTGCGAGCCGTGAAGACCTCCGCACTGTGCCTGAGCCTGAAGGGCACGGAGAGCGGCTGGCTAGGCGGGCTTCAACAGTGAGGGCCAAAGGTAATACCCGCGATGTGCCTGGAGTGAGGCCAAGTCCCAAAGCATCCCGGGCATGTGGCGTTAAATGCTCATGCCACGTGACATTTGCCATGGCTTCCGCAAAGTGCGGGGCAAAACAGATCGGTCCTGTGCGGACAACGGGAAGCGGAGGAGCTTGCTCCATAATCACATCATTTTCGGAATCAATGCTGATTCCTTGACTTACAGCCCCCCACTCGAGGGCCTTTAGGCGACCCTTTAGCGCTTGCGCTGTCATGACCTGCTGGCGATAGGCATCTTGGACCTTCTTTACCCAGTCAGTGGCCATGTTGACCATTTTCTCTTGAAAATAGGCCTGTTTTGCCTCCACAAAGCATTCGAGTAGGGACTGTGCTTCCACGAACCTACGGCCTACTTCATGTAGGATGTAATTCTCAAAGACTTCGTGGGTAAAACATTCAAAAGTAACCCCTTCAGGGACCGCCTCAGGTACCATCACAGAGGGATTGTGGGTGATGGATTCCATAAGTGCCCTAGGATGGGGGACCACTATGGTCTTACATTCCTCAGGCACCTCAATGGGTGCCGCTTCAATCAACTTCGTAACTGCCTCCCAACCCAGGCCCCTTAGGTCTGCGATAACATCGTAGTCCTAGAGGGGACCCGGTGTGGGAGGGACGGTAGTCCGTTGTGAACGCGTAAGAGACATTTCAGACATAATACTTTCCGCCCTAGGCTACTTGTTCCTGACAAGGTTACCAGTACTCGTAAATGTCAGAAAGGGGTCTCAAGGAGCAACAATTCTCAGGAGAGAGTTAAGCGAAGAGCTTAACGATATACTGTAACGGGGGCACCCTATAGGAAGATGGATCCTAAGGTTGCGACCACACAAAAAGACTCAACGCAAAGTTCACAGAAGGTAAAGATAAAATAATTGAATCAAATGATA
>QFET01004876.1:0-18321 GCA_003316355.1 Tuber calosporum | reverse complement strand
GGGGGCGGTTGTTAGGGCTCTAGTATGGGTACGCTGGAGGCCACCATACGACAAGGGATGGCAGCGGAAGATTGAGGGCATGTTGGGACTGAATGGGGCCACAACAAGTGTGCTCGGCGGACGGGAATGTGGGCGTTAGGACGCACCATGAGCAGCAGATGAAACACAAAGAACGTGCGGAGGATCAGGACGCAGGAAGCACAAGGGGCGGACACATCTCGTTCAGATGGGGGCTTTGTCCATCCGCAGTAGAATGTTTTTTTGCTGTCAAGCTAACCTCATTCCCTTCATACAGGACACACGTGTGTGTACCTGGATTGATCATCCCAAGGATCTGATTGAGTGACAATACTTTGACCACCGTGCAAAATGCAGGTTAGTGATTGGGAATGGTGGACGGAACAATTTTGATGGATGATTGTTGTTTCTCTTTTTCTTTTCCTCTGGCTTAGGGAGGTGAGGAGATAGGAGGGGGATCATGAATTCCATTTAAAGACTCTACTTGGCTCTATCACGAATAAATCTTGCTATCTCTATTCCTTCTTTCACAGTAGATATTCAAGCATCATCGATCAATCGGAACAAAGGATCACGTGATTTACTTAGCACTCGGCGACGTGAGTACCATAGTGGTCTTATAACTCCATCCATGACCAAGCTCCCCCGCCTCCCCTTTCCCATTTCAGCCGGTCCCGCCCACCAGAATACTGTAACATAAAAATGGTTAACCATCAT
This sequence comes from Tuber calosporum, assembly GCA_003316355.1. Lineage (NCBI taxonomy): Eukaryota > Fungi > Ascomycota > Pezizomycetes > Pezizales > Tuberaceae > Tuber > Tuber calosporum. Next base: position 17,586 of record QFET01004876.1, on the reverse strand, counting down.
CCAAAATCACTCGAAGCCATTAGGTGCACTGCCATCACACCCGTCACGTAAGCTGTGGTGCTACTGGGAAAACGACAAGTGGATGAGCTAGGGTGAATCGAGATTGTCAGTTCTGACAACTTCAGTCAATTTTCTCGCAAAGGGAAAATTGGTTTGAATTCAGGTAATATCGAATCGACAAAAAATATTACCCAACAGCCCCAAGTAACCAGACGACCCTTAGTGTATCATCATTCATAACTATTTACATGCGCAAAGCTAGTATAGAACAGCATTCAAGATTTAAGATCCACACTCTCCTCAACGCTGGCAACGCTCTTCGCCCCATCCGCCCTCTGCTTCTTCGTGAACCTAAAGCCCAATATCATCAACGCAGCCGTAATAATTCCAGCCGCAGCAAGCGCACAGAGCGCACCAATACCACCAGCAAGTTCCGGCTTCATTCTCGGGTGTTCCGTTTGTGGGACGTCGGTGGTCGTGGTCGTGTACGTCTGACATATGTCATCTGATGAATGGCAAACCCCACACCATTGCTCCACGCTGCTAACGGCTATTCCACCCATGGATTTGCGGAATTCGTTGTAAGGCATGAGCGCACCACTTTGCCTTCCTTGGCCAAAGAGGGGGAACTCGGTAAGGGCAGATTCCGGACTCGTTCCATTGCGGAAGAGGAAGCGGACGTACATATCCGAGCCAGAAGGTTGGTAGGAGACGAGTTCAAAGACCATGGTAGAAGCGTATTCTGGTAACCCATAGAATAAAGGACTGGCGGATGGGAGGGAGGTCAAAGCGAAGAAGGAGAGGAAGGTGTCGTAGGATCCAACGAGCACGGAGAGCTTCGCAGCGGTGCTTGGAGTGACTACTGATTGGTTTAACTGTGTGAGGATTGCCCCGGCGAGGGTCGATCCAGAGATGGACATTGTGTTTGGCACCGGGGCAGTGATGTTTGCGTTCAATGCCCATTCACGGGAGTCTGCGAGGATTCGGAGTTTGGCCAGGTCCTCGCCAGAAACACGTTTTGCAATAGTAGAGTTATGGATCATGCCAACGTTCAGGTAGTCAAAGATGGTGTAGGCATTGCCATAGCTGATGTTGTTCGGTGGGACCACTCCCTGAAACAGATCCGTGAAGGAGTCATAAAGCGGCTTGGTGGTGAAAGACAGGTCCTTGAATTGCTGCGAGGCATAAAACTGTGTGATGCTTCTGTCATATCGCGGGCAGCCGTCATCGCCCTTTAGCCAGATTGCGTCCGGGGAGTTGCTACTAACCGAGTGCAGGATAGGAAACTGTCGGCCATCGGCAGGGGAGCCAACTGACGTCCCGTCACTGAGAGTCTCGGTGACGTTCTGTGGAGGGTAGAGCCCTTGTAGGAAGACCTGGCCCGACTGGACAAGTAGTGACTATTTAATCAATCCCTATCAGTTTATGGCAATATTTCATCAACTATGACGGGAAAAGTAGGCAGTACCTGATCAGGAGCAGAAGCAAACAGATCCTTTCCGACATACTCCCCCCCACTGATCCCCTTGATGAAGTGGGTGGAATTGGAATTCAGGTACCGGGCGCGGTAGAATTGTCCAGAGGCATAGACCTGGGTTTTGCCTAACGTCGTCAATTTGGTCGGCCCGGAAACTTTAGCTGTGCGGTCTCCATGCCGGGAGAATACAACGACACTGCGAATTGTCTCCCCATCGGTCGCCCTCTCACGAATAATTGAGTGCATGTTTGACTAGTGAGCTCAGTAAACAGATCTAAAAGCTAAGGCCGAAGGAATATCTCCCAAACAAATAAAAGGCCTTGCGCGGCGTGCAGATGGAGCAGGAGAGAGGCCGAGGGGTAGGGAAGAGAGAATGAGGAGGAGGTGGTGGGCAAGCTGCCTTTATGTGCCGAAACGGACAGTCTAAGCCAAAGCCGTCATTACAATCTCCGTATAGGTTGGTCGTCCTCCTCCTGCATGGATTCCCACATATCGTCGGCCCACCCCAGGCCTTCCAGTCAAGAAAAAAATGGGATACCTGCAGGCTCAGGCGCCTGGTCTCTCGTGATCTGGTAACGTTTGTAGAACGGACTGCCTTTGCATACAGCCAAAAATTGACCAGACTCAGGATCTCGGTGATATGCGAGAGAAGTCCATTTCCACAAAGGCCACGACACTGCGAGTAGGGGGGGTAATGGATAGCTATACCCGTTATATCACACAAGAAGACAAGTGGGGGAAGGAGGGACAAAGTTCCTTAGTATGGATAGTAGGCACTAAAATATCGAGAAATTCGGGAACGACCCAAGGGATGACAATGTTGGCCATGGAACCCTACGATCAGCTGCCCCACCAGCGGCAAGACTGACCTCCCCCGCACCCACTGCCGCCACAAAAGACAAAAAACCCCAACCCAACCGGAGAAACGCCCGCGGACCTGATGAGGGGATTCATGGAAATCCCCGTGCAAGCGACACCTTCCTAAGACAACAGAAAGCCTGTGTTAGGCCATTGACTTCGGTCGTTACTACTGTACTCAGGTACCGGTAAAAGCAATTTCGAGAAGTTACAAACTCTAGCTTTTGTGTTATCGAGTGGCGGAAACTGCAGGAAGATTCGGAGATCGGGAAGGGAATGGAGCGCGCTAAAACGGTTCGAGTCAGAAAGAGGGACGCGAACCTCGCCTGACAATACTGTATCCGCCTGCTTTATCGAGAAACGGCGAAGCTATTTAATACTAGCTGTTAACAAGAGGTGAATAAAGTTACAGATAGCAGGGCTGTTGGGACAAGGAGAAGATTGTAAGGCAGAAGAGAGTCACAACACTGGTGGTGGCGACCTCGCTAGGTTATTGATAAGGCGGCATGAGAGTACCACCGCGTCTCACTCTCGGACTCGTCTTTGTGTTCCTCCACCGGGGTTTTGAAGCATGATCTATCTCGCTGCGGCTGTTTGTTTGAAGTGTGGTCCGTATATAAAGTGTGGCGACTTGGGCGTCTCCGTGCCTTATCGGTGGCCCTGTTGCCCGCAGTTGTGATTCGACTCTGACGAAAAAGACGCGCCAGGCTATCCGGGGCACGGGGTTGTGGTGCTTTTGGTTGGTGGTTGGGTGTAAAAATTACGATGGAAGATTCGGCATGTGGGAGAGAGAGAAGGGGAGAGTAAATATCGGTATGCTGTGGAGAATTAATAGCAGAGTATCGTATTTTCTCTTGAAATTCGCCATCTCGGAAGGGTATCGGATCTCAGGATTATCAAAATAGAGGGATCCAGCAGAAAAAAAGAATCCTTGTAGAAAATGCCAAGACTAAGGGCCAGGGAGAAGCATTGAACGGTGAAACTTATGAGTTCCAGCATCTGAGACAGAAACTGGAGAAAAGTGTATCTCCAAGTAGTTAGTAGATAATATACTAACTGGATGTAGAATAAAACAACGTTACAAAGAATTTACCCCATATGAAGTTTTTTATTCTTTAGCATAATAGTAGAAAAATAGAGGCAGCCAATATGTAAGCAGGCATTGCTGAAGTATCCATTATTGCAGTTTTGAGGTATTTTTTTTTCTTACATCTCCTCTTTTTGATCGTTCCAGTTCTTTTCTATATACTGAATATTTTGTAGAAGGCAGGCTTCCCTGGCACCGGGTAGAACCCTATAAGATTGACAATGACACAAATTGCCGGTGTGAAAATAGGACTTGTCCATAAACATTACCGACTGCCAGTCCCTATTGCCATTCTCATAGCAGAAGGCAAGCTTTGCAGTTTGTTGAGTTTGGTTGAGGGCGGGCTTTATTGTTGGCTTTCGGTGGTGGATTTTCTCAGCAAGTATCATACTTTGGCTACGATTTGTCAACTAATGTCTAAATTCGCTATTTTTTTTTTTTTTTTTCCTTCATTCTTTAGTTACATGTATACTAAGGTTACCTTCTGTAGAATCTAGGGTAGAAATATTCAACAATGTTACGGTTGTCGTCGCGGTCAAAATTGTCACATTTTTGGACTGAAAGTTGGTATAGAGCCTCAGCTTCCGGAACCATACATTTTGAATATGGTTGGAGTGAGTTTCAACAGGGAGCAACTCTGAACATATGCTTTGACAGACAATGTTTATGTATAACAAGACTCATTTACCATTATGTCCCAATCTGTATTTGTGACATATTGGCCAATGTTCAATAATGGATTGAAGGTTAAAAGTGGGCAATTTGGTAAAGGATTATGCGGGACATTTGGCATGTATAGTTGCTGATAGCATTGTCCGGCCAGTGTGGGAGTTTAAAAATTCTACTCCGTCCTCTTTTTTTTAATATATGCCATTTCTGAGGGTAAAATGGGGATTTTCAAAATGGCTTATTTAGCTTACCGAACACAGCTCTCGTTTTTCATATGTGATTTTTGGCGAAAATGGCATCTCATCCTCGGAAATCACAATATCTGGTGGCAACCGAACGGACCCTTAGAATTTAGAAGTTGGCTTGCCAGATTTTAGTGTGATATTAAGTCAAGATCACTTCTAAACTTTCGGATTCCTACGTGAAGCCGTCCAATGGGCTTTGCAAATTTCGTAAAATGGCCTTAATAGTTGTCCGGATTTCAGCCTCTATCTTTTTGGGCAGCATGCAGTACAAGTGCCACCACGGGGTCACGGGGTGTTGAATGCCTCATTGTAGCTCCAGTGATTGGAACGCGGGATGTAACCTACCACCAATAAGTAGTATCCGGGTCAAAGGAAGCCTTCAGGAAACGTTATTCAAGCAATACCTGCTGCCCACTGCCTAATTCGATGGATGGGTAGCGATTTTGCTGTTGGTCGTGCCGTTGAGGGATGGAGATGGGAAGGTATACGGGGCCACCTGAGCTCTACCGCTTGCCGCGGCGGGAAGGGTATGGAGTAGAGCACTCGAGTACTCGCACAGTATCCTTTGTGGAGGTTCCCGTCACGGAATGTTTCCTTACGATGCGAGCCCACGGCGTAGCGAGCATTCACCATCTGTTGGCTCGTCCTTCAGTAGCTGTGTGGGGTTAAACCGTAGTCCAAAGTGTTCTGAAGGCTGGTGCTCCTTATGGTGGTGGGCGCTCGCTACGTAGGGAAGCATTGTATCGAGTTGTAGTCCTGATAAAGGCATCGTTGTATCCTACTCGCATCATAGCTTCACTTGGGGCTCTAGTCCCGCATAAGCAATCACATGAGCCAGGGGACGCGATCCGAATATATTTCAACTAGGCTATTATTAGTGTTAAAACTATGAAATGTCCCTCGCATTCAAACCGCAAGCCAGCACGCTAACTTCGACAGCGGTCTGCATGCGAGACTCTCCATACCTTCAACTATAGTGATAGGAAGCCATGCAAAGTGACTCGATGTTCGCCAGCCGTATACCTCTGCTCAATCATGGGGGAGATCAAAAAACTCTGTGATTGGTGAGGAGATAATGCTGGCGCACAATTTTTGTGGCAAAAGTTCTCAATGACTGACGCTGAATAGTATAAGGGGCAAGGAAAAAAGCCTAACCGGCGAAGACATTCAGTCCCCATCTCGGGCAATGGCCCTCTCAAATATCCCACGGCTCATCGCAGTCGTAAATCAGTTCTGGAGCATATGCTCAGCGAGAGGAGGGGGGCCCCATTCTAACAGGAAAAGAGACCGCAAAACTCATAGAGTATAAGAGAGGAAAAATATTTAGACCATAATCCCCCATTGAGAAGAACTAATTTACTTTTTTGTTTATGTCGAAAAATCAAAGTAAAGAGGCAAATAGGGAACAGAAGACTGCCATTTACTCCTTGTTCTTGCCCTTTTCGCTCTCCTTCGCCTTTCCGCCCTTCCTCTCCAGTATTGACTCACGGTCCTTATCCAACTTCAATTTGGTAATCTGGACTTTCGAAGGGTGAATTCCGATGGGGACCGATTGGCCGTTGACCTTCTCCCGAGTGACGCGCTCGATGTGAATGACATATTTTAGACGGTATACTGAGACGACCTTTCCCTCACGGCCCTTGAAAGATCCACGGATGATAGTGACTTCATCGTCCTTACGGATGGGGATTGAGCGGACCTATTTACCGTTTGCCTATGTCAGATACTGGTGTTTGTAAATGGGGCGGATCGTAGGCGAAAGATGACGGACGTTGTGCTTCTCTCTCAACTCCTTCGAGAGAGGTGCCGACATTATAATTCTGCGGACGGACGAGGGGGCACTGAAGTGCGCCTTTCTGGACTTTCTCCTGGACGCGGCGATACCTGGTTTCCATCACGAGATAATTAGCCAAACCTTCATCTCAACTGAAATGATTTTAATCTCTCATTCCTCAGCGAGTTAGAAAAATCCAACGTACCGGCATTGAGTTTGGTCATTTTGGCGGTGGTGAAAGGAGGCTGTTAGTGTCGTTGGTCGGTTTCAGTTAGGTAGTTGTCGTCCTCAGTTGTCAAGGGTAGGAGCATAGATGAATTTTGGCTGCACAAGGCTGGCGGGCAATCGTGGTATGTGGGTTGGTTTATTTATTGAGACTGTCCTGTTACCTGTTACCGGGAGGGCTGTACCCTAAGTGGTTGAAAGACTGAGATTAGAACAGGAACTAATGAGAGATTAGATCTAGTGATTAGATTAAGGGGATCTCAAGGCTAAAATTCAATCATAGCGGATGTGGGAGCAACCGAGACCACCCGACACACGTCTCGCCTCCCCACGGCACGTCGTCCAGCCAGATGCCACAGCCTCTCTCTTTTCCAACCCCTCACGTGTGCCCATCACTCTCCCTGGGGGTTCTGCTCTACTGACCCTGGAACTCTGATCACCCAGTAAATCGAACTCAGACTTTAGTCTTTTATTTTTGCCTACACCATTCATAGTTTGCAACCCTACTGCCAGTGTTTTTCTGCAGGTCGGACGCGCTTCAACTTGAATCCGAAACCCTCTCGCGAAGGGAAGGAGGAAAAAACAAGGTGAGCCGTTTGTCCTGTTAGATTTTATCAATTTTGATCTACTTTTTGTTTTTCGTTAACGCGTTCTAGTCCTCTGGATAAATCATAGAAGGGGATTGAGGACAGCTATGTCCTCTAACAATGGCTTTCCGTATAACACACACCATGTCCCACCAAAAAACCCGAGCCAATACAAACCTTCACTACCAAGCCATAACATCAACCAGACGTTTCATCAACAGCCTTTAGCTGGTGGTTACGTTCGGCCGGAATATGTAGCTCCTCAGAATTGGGCTCCCTATAGCACCAGTCAGCATGCGTATGCTTCGCAGCAAACGTCTTCAGGAGGCTCTGGTGGCGTTGATGGTGGTTCTGGAAGAAGCGATGGGATGGCGCCTACTAGTCAGGCACAAGTGAGGGCAACAACGGCCTCAACAATGCCTCCCGTGCACCAAAACCAAAACGGGATTGGCGCTCGTCAGGTTTCTGGGGCCGGGGCTGGAGGCTACGATTATGTGACTGCTTACCCTCATGAGCCTAACTACGCACAAGTCTCTGCTGCCCCTTCCGCGTCAGCTGACGCTATACAATCCCAATTCCGTACCACTGCGCCATCGCCACAACAATATTTTAATTATTCCAACATCCCGCAGCATACTGCTGCCGGTTATGCGCCAGTGTATCAGGCAGCGACCTCGACAGCTTCTTCTACTCATGTTTCACAAACGCATCAAACACAACCTCGGACAACAAACCCAAGCTTGCAGCAGCCGCGATCACAAATATCGGGGAGCAGCGCGCCGGTTCCCGGGAAACCTGCATCAACGTACACCTCTTATCAGTCCACTCACAACACTGCTCCGCCGCAGCAACAACCACTATTCTCGACAACGCAAAACCACTCGCTTCTGGCGGCTGCGGTGGGCCAGCCAATACTCAATAATCCCCAAGATTCCAGCGCTCAATCTACTCCAACAACCCGGAGCGCGACACCGGAGGTTCCTTATTCGGCTGGTCCCTCGTACCAGAAGACAAATGTCCAGGCAGCATCACAGCAGCCGCTGTCCATGATGAGAACTCAATTGTCGACAGGTTCTAGCCGCCAGACTCCCATAATGGGATCCTCGACACAATCCGATGATCGCGAGGATCTGTTTCGGGCAGTACGTCCTTCAAGGGGCAATGGGGAGTCTATCCAAAGCATCATCGATGTGCAAGATCAACACAATACCGCGCCAAATTACACCCGGACTCTACAAGAACAACACCAGGAGTATCAATATCAACAGCCGGCGCAGAGCCAAGCAGAAGCAAAGGCCCGAGTAGAAGAACGAGGGCGAGCGGAAGCAAAAGCTCAGGCAATAGCAAAAGCTCAAGCAGAAGCACTCGCTCAAGCAGAGACGAGAACCCGAGCAGAAGCCCAAGCGCGAGTGCAGACTCAGGTACAGGCAGATAGAGGGGCCCAGGCACAGTTACAAGCACAAGCCCCAAGGCATTCCCAGGTAACCAAGAAGCCGCCAAAGCGCTCTCAAGCAAGAGCAAAGCAACAAAAGTCTTCCTATCAATCCCTGGACCAACACCAAGTAAATCAGCATTACCAACAGGTTACGCAACAATACCAACAGCAGCATCAACACCAGCAACGTCAACAGCAGAGCCAGCAGCGGGATTATCAGGATTACCAACAATCGCAACAATACCGGTATTATCAGCCTCCAATGCTGCAAACGACTCCGACAGGTAATCAGCAGCAGTTGGAGACATGTGCCCAGCATACCCCTTCCAGGGATGCCGCTACTCACCTACCGCCACTTGCTGGATATCACTCTGAGCTAGAACAACACCATGAGGCGCGGGAATCACAACCACGATCAGAAGCATATACTACTTCTCATCCACAAAGCCAAAATTCCATGGGGGACCCTTCTCAGTATCCTCCCCAGTATCAACCTGAGCCGCACCAGGCTCCTCGGCAAGAGTCTCCGTCACAAAAAAGCATTCACAATCCTCAGCCTCAACCGGGTTCACAGTCACAGCCCCACCAATCCACGCAATATCACTCGCCGCCAGAACCTCAGCAACCGCCCCAAGAACAACAGCAGCAAGATTTGCCGCGCTCCACATCTCAAACACAAGAAGTGCCTGAACCCAAATCCGCAAATTTGGGACCAATAGACCCTGGTGTGATGGAGCAACAGATGAGAGACATGGTAGAACGGATGCGCTATTACCAATCACAGGATCCATACACATTTCAAGCTGTGTGGGACAGTGTCCGCAAGAACAGTTCTAATGCAAATGCGATTGCTGGCGTGGGAGACGATGGACATCCGAAGGCCATCATGCCTAACGCGGGTAACTCCCAGCATAGGATCTCAAATGTCAGCTCGCCGCCCTCGATCAGTAGTCCCTTGGTTAGACCTGTAAGTGCTGCATCCATTGAAAGGCGTACAGTAGACGAAGGTACCCCGCCACAACCCCCTCAAAGTGAAGTTTGTGAGGATTATCACAACCGAACGAGCGGCAACCATGGCGTGGACCCTGCCATTGATAGTCAGCCTCCTTTTGAGACAACCCAGCAAAATTATTCAGTTCCCCAGCAGCCAGAACAACTACCGCAGCCTCCCCAGGTGGCGGCGCAGAGCACTCCCTCAGACCAAGCTGAAATAGTTCCAACAGTTCCACTCCCAAACACGTCATCAAACACCCCATCTGCATCGAGTGCTATCATCGCTAGAGATACACAAGCACCCGGCAATAACACAAACAAACGCGGATGGGATATTGGGCAAAAGAAACGTGTTGCAAGAGCCGTGGCGGGTTACCTGTGCAGCGCTTCGGGGAGTGTCATATCCGAGGAGGCGGTTATGGAGCTTCTAGACAAGAATAATCATTTCGTTAGCTTGTGCGAAAAACTGGAAAGCCGAGGGTTCAAATTCGATCGAGGTGTATTTGCTCGAAAGCTGTTACAGGAGACATCAGGGGCGGGGGCGGTGAAACCAAAGGCGAAGGAGAGGGAGAGTTATAATGGAGGTGCAAGAGTGCTTGGCGAAGTCGACGACAAACAGGAGAAGGACATTCAGGAGAAACAGCAGCAGGTTGTCAAACCCTCTCTTATTGTGAAATTACCTCTCACAAGGTCCGTTATTTCGACGACTGTGGATACCGATACATCAGTTCAGCGTCAATTCTCTCCAAGAGTTATAAGCGGGGTTTTATCGCCAACGCCTGCTTCTTCCCCTACCGCCCAAGGTTCCAGACATAACGCAAGCACGACAGCTCAAACAAAAAATCCATCACAAGCAGGGACCCCTACTACAGCACCGCGAGGGAGGGGAAGGCCCAGAAAAACCCCAATTGGGACAAGTTCCGGACTACCAAAGACCCCTGCGGCTCAAATCATTCAGCAATCTTCTCTACCAACGCCTCCGGTGACGGTAACCTCTAACCCCCAAGATAGACCCCTACCGTCAATAATTTCTTCTCCTCTTTCTGTCTCTACACCCGTCCCTTTACTCAGCCAGAATTCCCAGCCCCAATCAAGGGCTACTGGCCACGAAAGTGTCAACAGCCATAACATCTCGGAAATTCCTAGAAACCCAACACCGCAGAGTGTAAGAGCTGCGTACACTGCCCCCCCACCTCTTCCCTATAGTTCATTAGGGCATCGTAAAAGCCCACAATTCGTGACCCCGTCGCTTGTGTTTAGGACGCCGACACCTCCGGTATCAACCGTCAATCCCACCCCTCTCCCAATCACCACCACTACACCTCCAACTACCTTTGGAACCGGCTATCTAAACGGTTTTCCGTCAAAGATGCTTTCATCCAACTCAACGGTTGACTCTACTCGCGGGTCCCAGAAAGCTGGTCATGGCCCTGGAGAGCATAATGGATCTGAGAATAGTCGCGAAGAGACTGAAGCATCTGCTGGACTCTCCGACAAGCAAAAGTCCCTTGTTGTCAAATTTCACTTACCAATGTTGCCGCAACCGGAAGGTAATTACACCAACCACCTCCCAACCTCCTCTTTTTTTTAGGTCTAACGTTAGTCCCTCTCCAGCCAGGAAGCCAGCCCTGCTACATGCAGAGAATGTACCTGTTATCGACCTTACCGATCCCACTCCGGAGCCGCAACCCATTAACTCTTCCCCTAATCTAGAGTCTGCAGCAGCAAACCCCCGCGAGGTGCAAAAGAATAACAAAACTGGTCTTGAGCCTAGCGTAATGCCGGCTCAAACCCCCAAGCCACAAATAGTGCTTGCAGAGCAGCCTGTTTCCCATATTAGGAGGTCTACTGTCGGGAGGAGATCTAGATACAATTCCGACACAATCGTCACGGATCTCCTCCGGACTGTAGGGAGGCACCCCACTCTCCCGGCGCTCAATGCTGGACTGAATGTGTTAAAGGACACCCTGCCGAATTACTTTAGTGGACCAGTGGATTTGGCCACAATTCGTTGGGATATATTAGATCCACCTCTAGTCGTTGGCCGTGGTGATGAAACCGAGGATGAGGTTGAGATCTTAGGCGGGTCCCTGGGGACTGTTGGGGTTGGCGGGGGCCTGGTTGGCATTGTGGCTACGGCTGCCCCGGCCCCCCGCAAAAGAGGACGCAAAAAGAAGAGCGATGTAGCTTCTGGTGTTCCTGGTTCTACACACCCTGCATCTACGGGTAGCTCCTTCCCCCGCCCACGCGGTAAGCCAAGAAAGGGGACATCCCTAGCACCAGCCAGGAGCGCCACAATCATTAATACTTCCGGGGACGCAGGTGGACCATCCAACTCTACTGGGTTTACCCAACCAGCCGGAGCCTCTTTGAGCAGTGCCGATATCTCAGGTGTGGGGCCTCCCTCTCGCGTTGGCTCTTCCGAGGCAGGTGGAAGACAGAGGGCATCGGTAGGCGCCAGTGGCTTACGAAATGTCTCAACACCCTCGGGATCCAGCATTGCTGTGTTAATCCCTGCGATAAGTGGGGCATCTAGGTCTGAGTACCTCACGACTCCGTCCAACGACCGAAAGAGAAAGTCAGAAGAACGAGCCGAGGGCGGGAGGGCCGGAAAGACTCCAAAACTAAGCGTGAGGCCCCGCTCCCAAAAGTCGAATCGTCCAGAACCCTCCGGATTTAGGGTTTTTGAGTGTCATTGGAAGCATTGCCGGGCAAGATTGCACAATTTCGAAAACCTACGAAAGCATGTGTTCAAGGCCCACAAAAAATTGACTGCTTACAATGCTTATCCATGCCTTTGGGCATCCTGTCATCGCGAGCCTCCTGAAGAAATGAAGAAAAGGGCAAAGGAGCTCGGGACAGTGCTCCCAGACAAGATATCTCACGATTTCAAGATAGGTGAGGAGTGGGAGGCCCATATGGATGAGAAGCACCTGGCGCAGGTCAAGGAAGAGCTAGGCCTTGGCCCTGCAGTGCTCCCGAGTGGTATGAATATCCCTGAGCCCTTTCTACCTTACAAAATTAACGATGTCATAGACTGCGAATCTGGAATAAGTGACGTGGACTATATGTCCGACCGTGATGGACACCCGGTAACTCCTCTTGCTGTTCTTGCCCCTCCGGGATACCGGTTTACCCCTCCTCCAGGCTTCCCGGTGAACCCGCAATTTAGACTCGCGCACGGGTTACCACCTCCATCTGCTCGTAGGAGACGTAACGCGACTGGTCGGGAGGGGGCATTGGGAGTGGTTAGAAATCTGGCGGCTGGCTCGTCCGACCCTGAGAAGCCGGATGATGATGACGATGAGGGGTGGAAGGCGGATCAGGTCCCGGCGGTGGAGGAAGATGTTCAGATGGGGGAGGGAAACTAGAGGCGGAAGTAGGATTAATCACGTGACTCAAAGATCTATTTTCTGGCTTGCTGGGGTGGGGGCACTTTGCCATCTTCCAAGGCATCATACTTTTTTTCTCTTGCTTTTTTTCCACCGCCTTCACTGGAAGAGGCCGGTGACTCGACAAGGTTACAATGCTTTTCTTCAATTCAGAAACCCCATATCCTTGTTCAGATGTCGTTTCTCTTTCTTTACTCTCCCTTTTACATATCAATTCTGCAAAAAATTCCCCAAATACCAAATTCCTCTTATCGATTACCTGTCGTTTGCTTCATTTCGCTACCATGCTTCCGATTTGTGGATTCACCCTGAAAAAGATTCGCTAATGTCAAAAATTTGCCTTTCCTTTCGAATTGTCCGTACAACCGCGCTGCTCTAAAGTGAAAATTGCGAATGCACAGCGGCCCAGAGGCACGAAGTATATTTTGTTAGTTTGGTCTAAGCTTGCTTGTTTTGTTCAATCCGTTTTTCTGATCCCTCCGTTTTCTTGTCTGGCTTTCCTATAAGTTTGTATGGATATGGGAATTGATGTATAGCAATCTCTTGGCTGGCAGATGAGGGTGGCGGGTTGGGTGGATGGATGGAGGAAGGAGAGGAGAGAATTGATTGTAGGGCATGTTTGCAGAATTAAACCCACGATACCTTTCCAAACATCAATGGCCAAGTTGCTGGATTCCCCTTCCTCATCCTAGTGGGCAGGTAGTTTTGGGCATGCTGGGTGGGGGAGATATCGTGAATTGCCCTTAATTGCGGCCTAACTTACAGCGGTGAAAGTACCCGTTGGCTAAGGAAGAGAACAGTTGAGGCCCTGTTTGGCACGCCACCATAAAAAAAACGGCAGTTTTCGGAAATAATGGTGTTTGGCAATCTTTGCTCATTCTTTCAGGGTAACCGTGCCAAGGTTGTGGTCCCACCACAACCCACCGTTACTTTCGCAACTTTGGGCACTCTCTTCCAGAGAGTGCCCGACAGCTCAATGACAGATTCAGCTCAACAACAGATTTCTCTACCGACCTACCTACAAACCCCCCTCTGCCCCACCAAAAAAGCCCGGAATATCTGAAAAATATTCTGAAATAGACACTAGAGTTGAGGAAGTATGTTTGAAGGTATGGGAAAGCGAGACACAAAATATAGCGGTAACTGCATGGGAATTTAGGGTTTGGGAAGGACGCCTCCGCGCACAAGTAAATTGTCGTCAAACGAGAGCACAGTGGCCAGCAGTTAACAGAAAGCCCTCAGAGACTCATGAGCTTGCTGTTTGTTTGTATTTAGAACATCTTGATACAATTGGAACATCTGCTCGTCCTCCTATGATAACTGGATGCGCAAACGATATTCTTAGAAGGAATCACACTCGTAACTCAGAAGCCGACCCACCCCAACCAACAATCAGCCAAGCCTGCAGTAAGCGATTTCTTGAGAGACATCCAGAGTTTCACATTTGTAAATGAAAAACGATAGAGGAAGACTGTAAAAATACTAACGATCTCAGTGTTATTGCCTATTGGTTCCTACGATATTAACAAGTGTGTGCTGAGAAAGGAATCCATGAAGGAGACCAGTACAACTTCGACGAAATAGGTTTTTGAATTGGTGTCGGCAGAAATCAGTGGAACGTAACACTTGATCCCAACCGCCAATCATATCTCGATAGTACTACAAATCATGAACTTGTAACTTTGTGTGAGACGATGAGTGGAGATGGCTAGGTCCTGCCTCAAATGATAATCTTTCCAGGTTCATTGCATTTGGAAGACTGAGCTACAAAGACCGATCTTGAGGATGATGTTTTCTTGAGAATGATGTTTAAATAGCAGTTTCAGAAACTGGGTATTCTAACGACATATTGGGGCTTTCGTAGCTTTATCACTTTGATAAATATTCTTCACTAAGGCGTACGGGAGCCTATCGCCTACTGCTACTAGACGGTCATGGATCTCACTGCACATGGGAATTTGTTACTTACTGTGACGAGAAGAAGATAATACCATTTTGCCTCCCTCCGCATACAACTCACTTACTCCAGCCACTTGATGTGGTGGTATTTCAGCCATTAAAACACTACCATGCTGAAGCAATTGACCAGGCAACTCAAACAGGATGTTCGGATTTTAACAAAATTGAATTTTTGTCCATGATCACATCGATCCGACAGCAGGTGTTTAAACTGTCCACCATTCTCTCTTCATTGCGTAAAACTGGCCTCATACCTTACAATCCATCAATTGTTCTTTCCCAGCTCCCGGAGAAGGATATCTATTGGACTAGTTACAACATTCCAACAACCCCCCCATCCTCCCCTCCTGAATCCTTTTCTACTCTGCCCACAGTTAAGTCACTGGAGCAACATGGAAGGTTTCTCCAAATCCAAGACCCCACATCTCTGACATTTCAGATAAATTTGAATCAATTTATCAAATGTAGTCTTGCCCAAGCTCAAGCGGGAGCACAGGCATATTCGGACCTCCACAAAACCCAGGCCGCCGAAAACGCACTCCCTATTCGTCAAAATTGGAGCCCGAGGTCTGTCCAGAAAGGTGGGGTGCTATATGCTCACGAAGCGAAGACAATTGTGCGTAAAAAAGAGGAGGCAAACACACAGAGGAAAGTTGAGCAGGCTAAGAGGGAACTAGAGTGGTTGAGAAAAGAGGCAATTCGTGATCGTAACAAACAGTGGAAGCCGATTTTCCAAGAGCTGAAACGATCTCTAAGGCAAAGGCAAAAGAATCGGAGTGTTGCAGGCATGCGTGGTTGAGTAATTGTATTTTTTGTTCTTTAGTATCATGATATCTGTCGTTGAGCTGAATCTGTCATTGAGCTGTCAGGCACTCTCTTTCACAGAGTGCCTAAAGTTGTGAAAGCAACGGTGGTGGGTTGTGGTGGGACCACAACCTTGGCATGGTTATATCTAAGTAAACAAAAAACTCTTTGAATTAAAGGTCTAAATTAGATAAATACAAGGCTTGTCACTCTCTTGAATCAATGAGAATATTTACCAAAAAATATCGAAATTTAAATTGAATCATCATTATTCCCATTAGTAATTAATGGCTACTCTTGTTCTCTTTGGAATTTTACCCTAATGTTCTACTAATCTTATAAAATGATGCTATAAAAAATTATGGATGCGTTTGGTTACCTTCCACTTACTAAAATGAACGTGTTTTTGTTAGAACCTACTGTATTTAGGGCTTTTTTTGCCAAGACAAGAAAAATGCATTTGAAGTATGGCAACTAGAAAAAAATAATTGCCAAGAAATGAAAGTTTAGTATTTATTTAACTGTAACATGTGACTATATCATGAAAATAATGTTTTTAAATTATTTTGGATATATAGAGAATATCAGAATGAAAAAATAAATATTTTAATATAAAATTAAAATTATAGCTATATTTCTACATTATATTTTCAGGCATGTCGTGCTGAGAACCTATAGGTTAACCATGTCTAGGTCATTGATTCACACTCCAAGGACTCATGTTTTGGTATATCAATATCCAAACACTTACTTAATAACCTTGTAGTATATATACTAAGAATTGTTATGATGCATGTGGTCTATAACGTCAAAAAGCACCGTTTCAAAAACTAATACCCTATATAAGCATGCTTAGGATTTGCTATCAGGTATTTTAGCTACACCAAACTTGAATATAAGGTAAAATCTCCAACTAGAATAATAATTCTGGTACACAATTATTATATACATTATATCTCCGAGAGTACAGCTACAGGGGATGAGATTTGTACTTATACTAAATAGAGGTTTTATGCTTTTAGGGCCGTATATAACTTTTGAGTGATAGGAATATATAATTCGATCTGTCTTGGCCCAATATTTCCATTTTACTAACCTGGGTACATTATCCCAAGCCTCAAGAACCAGCCTTTTTAATGATTCAAAATCCTATTCAGAGTTTGACCTTGTATATCTCTTTGCTGCCCCCCAGTAATACTGAATGAAATTTAGTTTACAGTAGAATGCAGGATACAATATAACCTTATGACAAGCATTAAATATTGCCTCTTCAATCTAGCTTTTTTGACTCGGGAAATCTGGTTGTGCAGCTAAGATTGCTAGGGCACAGCAACCTCCGCCATTTAGGTATAAGGGGTTTGGCTTTTTGGACCTTCTGTTAAGGACGACATTTTGCATTGAGTAAAGAAGGTTTGGACTGGAGGCCTTGTAGCGATAAGCCCGTGTGTTAGTGGGTAGTCAATTCGGTACTGTTGAATTGCCTAGGCTGTGCTTGTATTGAGAGGGTAGGAGAACTGTCAGGAAATCTCGGTTAAGAATAAAGATAAAAGGTAAAAGTTTTTCTCGAAAGCTTCAAAGTTGTTTAACTAATAACTGAATATATTGTTAAGGTCTCTTCTCAGTTGCTTGATGATCCCTGAACAATCGGGGGGTTTTTTTTTTTTTTTTTGATTATCTCATATATTCGCTGTTAACGTACAGGAACCTGCATGGAGCGCTAGCTATGGCATAAACGAAACGTTAATTCCAAACGTGCAAAACAAAAGAAATAACCGCACCAGTTCTCCCCTAGTGATGACCATACCGTCACCGCGCCCAAAAATGGCGACTAATTCAAAAAGTATAGAATAAAATTATATCAAAAGAAATCATAACAGAAAGAAAAGATATAGTAGGAAAGTCAAACCACTCAGCCTGAGTCATAGTCGGAGGAGGAGGAGGCAGCAGTAGCGAAAACAGCTGGCATGGTGGGCGGGAAGTTCGTGCGAGTAGTGCGGATGTATGAGGCAAGACCAAGGATCTTGTCCAGGTCGGCCCACAGTGGGGAGCCATGGTCCATCGAAGACAGCTTCGGAAGGTAA
>QFET01004875.1:7404-30492 GCA_003316355.1 Tuber calosporum | reverse complement strand
GTACCCATTCCTCCAACATTTCTTCACGAATCGCCTCTGCCTCCCGACCCTTACTACCGCCTCCTCCCAATGCCACAGATTATGCTCCTCCTTGAAATTCTGCAAATGCCTCTCTTCTCTTGACTACCTCTACCCTCTCAAAAGTTTATATTGTCGCTTATTTGCATGATTCTTCGAAAGCCATCTGGTACGGTGGCAGAGGGAGGGATTCGTGTTGATGGCCGGTAGGTAGGTAGTTTTCATTACAGTACCATCCGGGCGTAACAATGCCTATAGCATCGGGGCGTCGGAGTTGGCTAGGATAGTGAGGGAATAGGATCACAGGGTTATTCAGCTACGCTACCCAACTACCACCTAACCGTAAAAAAAAAACAAGAGGGGGGCCAAAGTCAAGACATCGAGAAAGATGATAGAATTGGACCACCAAAATTTCTCCATTAGACACATTGCAACACCCGTTCCATCCCCAACACAACCCAATCCAGCACATCAGGTAAAAATTTTATCGAGTGACACCTCATGAAACCTAGCCCCTCGCTTCAGCAACTACAATCACCACATTAACTTTCGAAACGCCACGGCCCCAAAGATGCCAATGTCAGCAAGAAACAGGAAAAGAATTGCATCAGTAAAGCATACAAAGAAACAAGCCACCATCAGCACCATAATGCGTTCTTATTTCATACACCATTCAATTGCCCAATTTTCCTTTCGCAAACTATCCAGTCATTCCCCAACCCAGCCCAATCCCAAGGGGCCCATCCAACCGCCGAAACCCGGATGACAGAAAAGAAAGGAAAATCAACCAACGAAACTCTTAAGCCGTAAGAGGAATCATCAGGCAGTTATACAAGGACTAAACCAGCTAAACTATGCAACAGCCTCACCCGACACACATTAGGAAAAAAAAGTAAGAGAAAAAACCCAGTAAAAAAAAGGTAGCCCTGGTAATATGTATCAGAATAGAAACCTTCGCCACAGACCAGACAAGAGAAAAACTATTGTAACAGTGGATCTCTATAGTGCTTCTGCATGTTGGCCTTGCGGTTGACACCCCACTCCTGCCTTCTACGTCCACGATTCTCGACATCTCTAGAACGCTTCTCCTGCACGCAGACTTCGTGCTTCTTAGCCAAGGAAACACCGAGCATACCCTGACCACCGTTCGCACGGGTAACAGCGCTTATACGGCGACCTTCTCGAGTATCAACAATAACGCCACCCTCATCTTCATCGTCATCAGAGACTACTTCAGTACCGTCAGAGTGAGGGTAGTGTGTGTCGGCGATGCGACGGACTTCGCGAGTTTGAAGAGGATGATCGCGGAGATTCTGCCTATAGTAGCGGGCGAGGGAACGGTGGCCAACGGAGCGCCCAGAGGGGAGATACAACTCGTAGTCGTCATGGTAGATCGCGTGGGAGTGCGCATGGGAGTGGGCATGAGAATGCCAGCCGTCGGTCATGTGGTGTCTAGTTTCAGAGTGTTTCTTATGGTGATGACCCTTGTGGTCGATGGGGACAGCACAGAGGTCTTGGGAATCAAGAGAACTTGCACTAGAATCAGTTTCCCATCCCTCACCATCAGCTCCTTCCCAACCTTCGTCATCTAATTCTCCTTCCTTTCGGATAAGAACAGGTGCCTTTAGTCCGCGCTTACTGGCTTCTCCGGTGGTCTCGTCGTCCGAGACGTCACTATATGTGGAAGTGAAGTCATAGAATTGACCCAACTCGATTTGCTGTAATTCCGTTTCGAAGGCGAGCATAGTGTGGCCCTTATCTTTCATATGTGTTCTGATCCCTTCGAGACCTCCCTTAGCCTTATTACAGAATAGACACTGGTTTCCAAGGACGAGTTTTTGGCCAAGATACCGGATTAAACCTTCCAGGTCGGCAAGGAAAGTCCGCTCCGGAATAAATAGGCCATGTGCCTTAGTCATGTGTGACACGTTAAGTAGTAGCGATGGAGAAACGTAGGTGCAAAACAGGCATGCCTCAATCGGCAACTGTGGTGGATCATCTAATTTTTCTGTAGCAGCCTTAGGCACATCACCATTTGAGAGGGAGGTGACTGTATTAGTCGAAGATCCGGAGGACCCGTTCCCAGCCCCTTCGGCAACCTTCAAGGCCTGCACCATACCCACAAACCCCGCGTCTGAAATCACACTTTCCTTCTTCTTATCCCCCTCCGACATTTCAACCGGCTCTCCAAGCGAAAATGTGCTGCTGATAACACTGCCCGTCTCGTCCTTCTCATTGACTCGGGATCCCCCGTTGACTCCACCTGCCCGGAGAGCGCTCAAGTCCAAGTTTGTGACGTTATGCCGATGCCGCTGGGATGCCACGTGGTTCGCGTAAGCGTTTTCAGAGTAATACGTCTTATTACATGCCTTACAGATTTTTTCAAAAGAAGCGCGCTCCCGTTCCAGCCGTGTCGAAGCCTGAGCTGTGAGGACCTTTTCGGCGAAAGTTTCGGAGGAAAGTGGCGGAAGAGAAGCAACCTTCCGCTTCAAATTGTACTGACTGCACCACGGTTTGACTGATTAATACTCTGTGCAAGACTCGCCACCAAAAGGGCATACATACTGCCAGTCGGTGTGGTAATGAGTGCGCTGCTGATTGTTATTGCGAAAAGCGACTTGACATGTATTACAGGTGTAGGGATGCGTCTGAGATATAGGAGCGCTCTGCACGCTTGGAGACGTAGCTGGTAGAACAGATGTCATGACCCCTTTGTTTCTTTTTTTTTTTTTTTTTTTTTCCTTCGCGATGTGAGTGTTTTATGGACGTGTTCCAGAAGAGATGGGGAGACGAGGGGTAAATATTTCGCTAGGAGGGGTAAATGCAGGGGTTTACTCGCTGAGCCGCAGATGGAGTGTGACTATTCTTTTTAGATCATTTGCCCTTAGCACAGGATCGAGAGGAAAATTGATGGGCAAGAGGGGAGAGGCGAGAAAGGGCGGTGTGGGGTTTGTTTTTAAAGGGTTGGGGGGCAGAACAGAAGGGGAGAGCTGAAGAAAAAAAAGAAAGGAGAGAAAGGATAACACAAGGGCACGAGAAATTGTTGTAGAAGCCAGCAGCCATTTTGCCCCCCCGGAGGGCCGCAATTTGAAAGCGACAAATTCCCACCAACGAATGATTTCGCTTACTCAACCCCAGGCCAGTAACGGTGTAGGTCAAGCGAGACAACACGAGAAGAAAAAAGCTTACATCTCGCCAACCGCAAGATTATGCTGACAATGAATCACATCGAAGATTCAACAATCAAGAAAGGAATGAGATCAAAAAATAAAAAAATAAAAAACTTACCAGGTTGGATCCGACAGCAATTGTGACAAATACGATATCTTTGGTGTGAGGGTGTGGGATAGAAGGCGTGAGTTGTAAGCAGCGCAGCGGGTATGATGGAAGGAAAGAAAGAAGAATATGAGAACAGACGCAGGGAGTACCGGAGCCAGATCGAAAAAAGAGAAGAAAAGAAAAGAAAAAGAAAAAAAGGGAGCAAGTGGGGCAAAGAGAAGCTTCTGTGAAAGGAGGCTCTTCGCTGTTTATTAAGGGTGAACGGACGGGGATATTCTCCGCTGTAACTTGGTCAACGGTTGCCACCAACCGCTGCTACCGTGCCGGCAACTCTGTGAAGGGGGGAAAAGGGTACTTGTAAAAATTGTATCACGTCCTGTTATTGAAATTATTATTTTCTCACTCCCTTTCACCTCCAAGCCAAGGTCGCTTTCCCCTACTGAGCTGGTCAAGAACTCTTGGAAAGGAAGAAATTGTGCTTCTAGAAGAACTCAAAGGGGAAGGTAAAGAGGCGACCAAACGGATATAGCAACAGCAGCGAGAGAGAAGCAGAAAATAGACAAGCCTTCAGACACCAGATTACCGTATTCCGATGACGGTACCTAAAAGGGCCACAGAACCCGTGCGTTCGCTATCTTCGGCTCTGGGGAAAATGTGAATCAGAGCTGATATGATATGTTGATTTCTGATGAGCTGACGAGAGAAAGAAAGGAAAAAAAAAAGATGTTACAGGAGCCAAGGCAAGTTCAAGTGAAGCGAAGGGAGGGAGGGGTGATGGTGGTGGTGATGATGGTGATGGGAAAGAGGGGAGAATAGGAGGAATAAAGGGAAAGAGGTTTGTCCCTTTTATCACCCTTGATCTCTCGATGCTCGAGTACCTGAGAATACCCAGACCGCACGCAACACAGGGGCCCAGAGTAGAAAATAGAGGCCCACCGTACTGTCCTGCTTCGGAGGTCACTGCAGGGCTGCTGCTGTCTCCGACTGTGTGGATGTGAGCTTAATTTCTATATGAATTGGTACAATTCCATTCCATGCCTCACTTCCTCCTGCCTTACTCCTCTCTTTGTGAAACAAACTGCCGTAACTCACCGTTCCTGTATTGCAGAAGCCTACAATACAAAGTCAGTCAGTCAACCAGGGAGCTCGCCTCTTCTTCACTGTTTACCCTACAATACTTCGCATTTATGATATCCTCTCGGCGCCCTCCGCCTATGCCGCCGCCTCGCTCAGATGCAGCGCTCGTAAGGCCTCACGACAGTAATCAAGATAAAACGGCATCTCAACCCCCTTATCCAATAGGCCAAGCTCTCTCTCTACTTGTACTATCCCTCGTCTTCCCCCTTCCCCCCCTCATGCAATACGACTGATTAAGGTCCATGCCTCAACGCCCCATAACCAGTACCGTACCCCATTCCATAACACAATCCCTACTCGAGTTGTCACGAAGGTACAAGGTACAAGGGCAAGGGCAAGGACAGGCAACACGCAAGCTTATAATCAATCACTCGTGTTCATAGCATTGCATAAGTGACAGCAGCGCATATCACAAACATTGCTCGATCCAAGGACTGGTAGATAATTAGCTAGCTAATGTGCACTTGTAGGGTTGCTGCTGCTTCTGCTGCCAACAGGTTTCCTCCCACTGTCGTGCAGGAAGAGATTCCTAGGGAACACGATAGAGTTTAATCTTGGCCTCCTCCTCTTTCCCCCCCCCGGGCTTAACCTTTATGCCTGGTGTTATGCGCAGCCCAAACTTCCCAACAGTACTCATTAGCAACCCCGTTGTCAAGAAAATGCCGCATCCAAATTCACACCATCCATTATTACGCTATAGCCCTTCAGGCCATTATTACTCCCGCTCCCCCTCCAACCCCAGCGAACCTCATCCGCGAAATCCCAACATCTCCCAACACATCCCCTAGTACTCGAGTAAGGTAGACCTCAGAAACTACTATGCTCTCTCGCTACTCATCCCTCCCGAAGCATCCAATCCCGAGCTCAGCCCCAGATTTTAGCAATTACCGTATGTCCAGTATGCCCTTGTGTCCCTCTAGAAATACTGCACGCCGGTGCAGCACCTTTGAGGTATCTGTACTCGAGTATGTGACTTCTATTTTTTTTTTTTTTTTCCCCCATGCATTGCGTCGGGCAAGATACCAGGCTTACACTGCCATAGTCTGATACCCCATCCGGGGAAGAGGGCGATAAAAGGTGAACAGAGCAGGGTGTCGCAGCCCAGCCACTATCAAATCCCGCATTCCGCATGCCACGGACATTGAGGCAAGAGGAGGATATTTTGTGAGCTGAAATGGCTACCCGTAGAGAGACCTCTTCCGTCAATCGTAATATCCCAGCGAACCTTTTTCCCAGACACAACTCAAGTAATGCACCCAACGAGTCCACGAAACACTGTGCTTCAAAAACTGTACCGTATCACAAGGCTCCAGAAATACACGCCAGATATCGTATCCAGATTACCGTACAGTGGTCAATTCCATTAATCCTGATTTCGGTAGTCAAATCACGATAACAAGGAAGCTGAGGCTACCTTCACCGGTATTGCTCCCTTTCTCTCCCCAAGATCAGATACATTCCCCTCCTCCTTGTCCTCCCAACTCGCCATGCGCTCTTCAAGGCGCGTCAGACTAAGCTTTTCCTGTCCAACAATTAAAAAAGATAATGCATAGTCTCCATTTCCCGGAAGAAGAAAAAAAGCAAAAATCTCCTGCCGATATCCGAAGGTAAGCGTGCGCGCGCCCTGGATTGCTGACAGTCCTGAAACTGAATTCCACCAGTAATCGTAATTTCTCCAAAGCACCGGTTGCTGGTAGAGTTGTCAGTCCTGGCATTTTGGTTCAGGTCTCGAGAAACGGGGAACAGCGCCCGACATGGTCATGATTTGGACAACTTTGTTTTACCACCCATACCTACCGGCGCTGTACAGTAATCCAAAGTTTTAGTGGTAACCAGTATCTCTTCCGGCGGGATTCTGGTAAATAGTGCTGTGCTACCCCCGTCAGATAAAATCACAGGTTAGCAACAATTCACCGGCACTTGAGATGTGGAGTTGTGGGACCCTGAATGTGTTGAAGCCGCGATCGACCTTCCAATTGCCCCTTCCATATATTCCCTCAGCGCTTCGAGAGAAAAAATTGATGCACCGGATGATTGAGTCCGCACCGAGAAGCTTGTCGCGTAACACCTGCACCACCCCACGCGCAGCTCTTGGAAAGCTTGTTTCACGAGTTAGTCTGGGACAATACCCACCCTGTCTTTCTGGCGCCCCGGTTGTGTCGATTTCCGCAGAGTTTGGTACAACTAATAATTAGGTGTAATACCACTACCCCATGTCCTGGATATCAGTAATTTGGTAGCAAATCTCTAGATAACAAGCTGGTGGGAGAGTGTCCAAAAAGATAAAGCTGCTGCCAAGATTCACCACGACTCACTCGAAGGCATACTTACTCGGAGCCAGGGCATGCAACCGATTATTCCTTCAGGAATGTACACCCAGACAGCCGATTCTGCGCATGACTTTATATTCCGGAGGGCAAGAGGAAGGAAAAATGCAGTTATGGGAAAAAGGAATTTTAACAAACACAGAGCCTGTGACTCAGACGTTCATCAGCACGAATAGAAGATAAGGCCACTAAGGCACTTCCCGAAGGGCCTTTCGATCTTGGCCACGTGAAGCGGAAAAAGAGGGGTATCGTGGACCTCGCTCTGCGATTATTCCTGCCTTCGTGAAGGCCCTCTTAACCTTATCACCCCGCCCCTTTTGAGGTGAAAGAGGAAATTTCGAGAATTGTCTCTCCACTCCTTCAAATTGATTCCATTTCTAGTCAATATACCCTCCTCATGACCATGCCGGTATGAAATCTGACCTAAACCCTCTGAAGCCCGGGGGACAAATTGTACATCAAATCTCATCGCCACTGCCACAATGACACCCCCAATCTTTCGACAGTCTCGTAAAGCCTATGCGATGAAATCTCGGAACCCATCGAGAGAAAGCGTGCCCGCCGATATCTGATAGCCGCCCTCACTTCCCTCGCACAAGGTCACCACTCTCCTCGGAGTGGCAGTCTGGGGACCCCATGTAGCATGATACGGCAATGCGGTAGCTCGATCGTTCAGGGATCTCACAGGAGGTCCGCTTCTAGGCTAGCCAGTTTTGTTTTGCCCGGGAAAAAGCCTCTAGAAATACCTCCCCCGGAAAGAACTCCCGGGACTTGATCAACAATAGATATCACATTTAGCCCACGAAAGGTCTGCCTGCGCGCAGGCCAGAAAAGGGGGATTTTAGCCTTTTTACCCTTAAGTTAGCTAAAGCAAATGGATTCGCTGTAGTGAATCTGCGAAAACGTAGAAGGTAGAGAATGCGGCATAGACGGTAGTCTAGGGGTAATAGAATTCTAGGAAGCTTACCCTTAGAGCATATGTGTACCCTTTTCGGTAGTAAAGGCCTAAACATGCGGACATCCAGACCTGATCGTTTTTAGGCAAAGAATTGAAAGTCTGCAGAGGAAAGGAAGTCTCTTTCCAAGTGATTTTCCTCTCAATGCCGGAATCCCCTACCCCCGCCCCCTCCACCTCCTTGCACTTTTTTTTCTTTCGACCATACCAATTCTCTACCCCTATTATGGCGATCGCATAAAATTTCCCCACATCTCGGCAGATGCCATTTAGTAGGAGTCCTGATACCGGTGATCTGATTCGCATGGTGGTGGCAACTTTATGAGTAGCCTCACTTCTTCCCAATTGTATGACACGCCATACCCGCCGGGGTCTCAGCAGCAGGGGACCATAATAGCAAGTACATCCACTACCGAGAGCTCAATGAACCAAAGTAGACCAGAGAGCTTCCAACGGCCTATTTTCAGGCTTTTTGGTTAGCGGTTCCCCCGCTATTCTATTATATACCCCCTTGTAGTATCAACTCAAGACTAACACCACTAAGTTAATTAGTATCTATTGAATGTGAGGGATTACGTACCACTAACATTAACCGCTGTTAGATAGAGCAAGCGTTTACATGAAGCCCCCAGACCGACAATAACTCGGTAGCCACGGTCTACCTCCCAACAGCCAGGATTCTTCACACCATTATCGATCTGAAATATCTTTCCTGGACTTTCAGAAAGGCGATTAAAATGGCTCTATAAATGAGCCGGCCACGGGAAACAGGGGGGGTGAATAAAACTGAAAAGGAGCAAGCTGGATGCCGAGGGACATGCAATGAGGCAGATAAACACGACAACATCCCTGGAGCAAACAAAGGGGTACGCGTGAGCCTGCCATCTAGCGAATGATATCTCATGACCAACTTACATATCAGATGGTCTAATAGACTTCGAGATGCCACGGTTCAAGTTATCATATCATACATAGCAGGATCCCTTCCAAAGGGTCTAGGTAAAGCGCTGCCGTATCGAGTGTAGAATGCAGTGAAGATACCCCCCCGAGCAACAGAGGTAACAAAACAGCTATCTATTATATGTATAGAATGAATCGCACAAGCACCCTTTCGGAATCCAAACGGCGAAACCAGTAGTGTACTATATGAAGTCTGCCTGACCCCAACCTAATCGATACACCATTTTTATCCCACATAAACTAACGAACCTCCCCCCCCCCCTCTCCCAGAATCAATACTCCATCCGCCGCCGCCATAATCGAATCCCCAAAAGCGCAAAACAAATTCCCTTCCCCTCCGAGTCGCAATTTGCAGCCGGCCACAGTAGTGTGCTAGTTGTGTCATGCTGTGCCTTCTCGCCCGGTCGCAAATGAATAAACTTCTGGAAATTGGTCGCGAAATCTATCATATTATGGAGACTTTAGCTAGCTAGATGGTGTGTGACGACATGCTGAATTAAGATACCATTCTCTCCCTTCGCCATATAGCGTCCCCGTTCAATAACAAACTCGTCGAAGCAAAACAAAACAAAAAAACCACCACTCCTCCCCGATTCTCGTGATACCCTCCTCCGGCTGCCCGTCCCGGCCTCCTAAAAATTGTCCCACGTGAACAAAAAGTAACCGCCCCACTCTCACACTTACATCCCGGAGTAGGTCAATACCCTACCTACCAATCCATCGATCAACCGATAAATTCGCCAGCGCACGACGACCGCTTCGACAGAGGTCTAATTTTACCTAAGAGCAAGGTTGTAACACTTCCTTGCCACTTGAACCATCCTCACCTACCCTATCCGAGTGAGAGGTTGTGCTGTAATATGTAGCACCTGTGTCTCTGTTAGTTTTCATCTAGGATGTGTATTGTACGCTTGCCTATCTTGCATCGAGGAGCTCGCCGATCAAGTACACCGCGTAACCCAACCTATACTCCCTTTAACTTAAAAAGAGACCTACAGTCTGAGGTGGTCGGTTGTATGCTATTATATCTTCTTTTCGTTAACCACCCTTCTTCACACACACCCTTCCCCTGGCGATATATAATTTAACTCAATACCCAGCCCACTCACTTTCAAAGTCTAACGAGCGTAAACCCAAAAAAGATGATGCAAAATGCACAAACTAATAACCCCACCCCAGTTTATACAAAAACACTCTACCTACCGACACAAGTGATCAAAGGAAAAAGTTTTTGCTACTAAAAAAGAATCGCCATCTTCGCTATTTTCCATACCTCGCAAACAAGCCAGTGAAATAAAAAAACAAAAGTAAAAGTAAAAAGGGGAATCTCATCAGGGTATAGACATCGCTAACAAGCAGCCATCGCCCGCCCTTGACGAGCGAGTGATAAGTAATTAACAAGAAGTCCAAAGAGAGAACGAGATGAAAGAAAAAAAATGGAAAAAATGAAAAGAGGAACCCCGCTCATAAAACGCCGAACCACGCCGCATTAAGGTTTGTTTGGTTGATCTTGGTGCTTTTTTGGACAAAAGAAAGACTTTTTTTTTGGAAACACTCATACATTAATCGAATTCCGGCCAGCGGTCGTAAGCTGGGATATCAGGTCCTGTCCAAGACTCGCCATAGACGTTCTTGCGTCCTCGAAGGAAGAAGCCGTCGTGGGCTTTTTGGGCGATGTCGAACCAAGAATTTGGTTGTGGATGTTTGGTCCACTGGAGGTGTCAGGTTAGATGCGACGGGATAGAGGATTAAGGGGAAAGGGGAGCACAAACTTGATTATGAATATGATAACTCCAAGCCCCTCTGAAAAAGTTTTCCAACGTTCTATTATTCGGCGGGTATTTATCCTCCTTCAATCTATATGGCTTCCCCCCATATGTCACATCCACATCACTCTTCCCCATGGCTAGAGCCCCAACCGAGGTACGCTCGGCCTCGTCGGGTGAAGATGATGGCGAATCCGAGATCCGAGACCTGAGCTCTAGCTCCCTCTGATATACCCTCTCTGAAAGTGGCTCCCCATCGTAGCTCTCCCACTCATCCTTAATGGCGCCCTTAGCCCCCTGAAAAGCAACGCCATAATCCTTGAAGCAAGGAACTGCACATCTCCCCTCTCGGCCCCAATTGAACTCACCCCAAATTGGGTCAAACAATCCAGTCTCAAACATGGCAAACTCCTCATTTCTCCCATCCTTCCACGCCATCCTCCCAATGATTCTCGGATGAAAGTTCAGACCCATTCTAATTCCGCCTCTAACGAGATATGATGATAGAGAGGTATTTGCGTTGAGAGACATGACAGCTGTGTTGTAATCCCCAGGGTGTGAATGAACTGCCCAACGCTCGGCAAAGTTATGATCAGGGGTTAATAACAGTGGTCGCATGTCACGCAAAAGCATAACATCCATATCCATATAAACACCTCCATATAAATGCAGGACCACGAAACGTACGGCATCCGAGACAGCAACAGGTAGAAAAGTCATTTGGCGCTCAGTAAGCACAAGCCACTCACTACCATCCTCCATCCGAACAACCCCGTCGGCAATGTAAACCTCAGTTTTAGGACCCCTGGTTTCACCAGAGGTTCTGCGGATGGGCCCCCTGGCGACCAAAGATCCCGTATATGCCGGATCCTCAGGGATAGCCCCTTTGGGCAAGGGAATCCTACGGGGGAATTTCCATGCCTCAAGAACTAGATCGCCACGCTCCACAAGTGGAAGAAACTTGGCGAATAGAGGATCCTTCTTCATGTCTGACACAGCATTCGGGAATCCATCCGACTCGAGCCAAATGTGTAGTCTGCTACAAGGAATATTTTGGGTGTATAAATAAGCCTTGATGAAAAGTTCCACCCGCCACGTAGCCGGACCAGTCCAATATGTATGATAAAGTTGAACGGGGCCAGAGCAATCCCCGATGTAGTGTGCAGATGGGGGGGCAGCATCCTCAACCGATTTGTAGCCAGGGTCAGCAGCCGAAGCCCGGTTCTCGGGCATGAAAAAGTAGTCGTCCTCGTGGTGAGTAAGGTAGTCTAAACAATCATAAACATTCCTCATCTTCTCCAACCCATCTAAGGAACCCCGACACGTCTCAATCAATCTTGTGTAATTCGCATAAGTATCCACATCAGGCCTCTTCCCCATGAAAGCATCGTTGATACTCCCCACCAAGGTCGCGGGCCTCAGCCTCCAATTCACACCGCCGGACAATGAGCCCCCCTTACTATCCTTCCCCGTCGATTTCTTTGGCGGACCCTTCGAAAAGGGAGAAATAGTGCCGGTTTGATAGATGTGCAGAACTTCGACAACGAACATGTAGGCTAACGCGGCGATGAAGAGATTTCGTAGGAGGAGAGTGAAGCGGCTGCATGATGAAGGGTTCCTGCGATCCATGGTGGGTGAAAAGGGTGGAAGGGAACTACTGCTTCTCCAGCGGCAGGGAGAAGCAGGTTATCGATATAGAAAATACGAGGAATCCAGCGAGAGAGAATTGTTTGGTGAAACGTTTATCGCGGGGCGTCGTAAAGTTTAGCCAATTCAGGGGTTCAGGTGAGAGGCGAAGGCGGCGAAGCGATACTTGCCGCTACCGTAGTCGGGGCTTTTCCGAAGGATAACAAAATGGGCCGAAAATCAAGGAGTAAATCAGCGGAAGGGAAGAATAATAGGGAAGAGAGAGGGTAAGGAGGAAGAGTTGAGGGTGGGCTGAGGGCTGAGAGAAGAGGAAAGAAAGGGAGAAGAGAATCAAACAAAATGGGTGGATTGGCTGGTTGGCTGCGGGTTGGGTTGCGGTGGTGGGAAGCAGGAGCAGCTCCGCTACGGGAACACACACACACCGACAGGGTCTACCCCAGCAGTTCAGGGAGCCAAAACCCTCACAGGAGATGATTTCCTAGAAATACTGTAACTGGTCAGACCAGACCGTCTCCCCTCCATAGAAAGGCCAAAGTTCATCTCTCTGCGACATGCTCTCCTAACTTTATCATATCAGCAACTCTTTACCCTCTGGTGGTGGAATCAGAATTGTGAGCTCTCATGCCCAGCCAGACCATACGAGCACTTCACTTGCCAAAACGGTGAAGAGTCGCACTTTTTCTTGGAGACAATCCATCACGAGGCCGAAAAATGCCAAACGCTGACAGCGGCAAGCAATCCCCTTGTCGATCCTTGAGCCCCTGTTTTCCCAGATTGAGCCAAACCGCTGCCCAGTTAAGGATCAATCCTGCTGATAACCCCAACCAAACCGGCTCCACGGAAAAACCATGAGACCTACTCGAGCACTTGCACTCCCGGACTGTGAATTTCTCTGCGAACCGTAAAAGCCATAGAAGATGCGGGGGTCAAGGGAAGTTTCCTCGTCACCGGTTCAGTTGATCGGGCATCAGGAGACGTGATTCGGACAACACCCACCCTCGCGTCTGGCATTGGAGGCCAAGCACCAGAATGCTGAGACCATTTTCATTTCCTGCGCCACCATTTATGCGGCTGAGACTGATTGCGATGGGGAGAGAGTGGCTGGATTCAATATATGGATTCATGCATGATATGATAAAACGCAACCCAACCACGGTGCAAGTGCCGGTATTTTCCAGTTCGGATATGATACTGAAGCACCGGACGAGATTGCACGGTAGTCTAAGCCTACTCGAGTACTGCCACCGTATGGTACGTACTCGTACCGTATCTGTGCAAGAGCTTCTCAATTCAGGATCCTGATCTTGAGCGCCCCAGTATTGGCAACAGACCCTCCCAAGCCACAAGTGCTCTTCCGATACTTTTAGCGCAAAGGCTCCAGTGTCTAAAAAAACAAGGGCATACCGTACCTACCGACGACAAGATGCGGTACATTACCGCAAGCACAGCAAGGCGCAAAGCACTGTTTAGATTTATCATTCTGCTCGTATCATCAGATCGCGGTGCGTGCTGTGGTGTACTGTATCCTACCGCACCATACGATACTCACCACAAATACCAAACAATTATTGAAACTGCCCCCCCTACCATTCAACAAGGTATGATATTATCACACTAACTTGTGAGCAAGCACAATCAAACGAAGCCCACCTGTCATGCTACGGTGCGAGTAGGGTACTGAACTCGGGCACATCGCAAACCCCTGTCCGGGCAACGCGCCTACGGAGGAAACCCGCCCTTTTGGGGTGGGAGGCAGGTGAGAAAAGAAAAGAAAAAAAGAGCATAAGAATGAAGCTTATTATACAAGTGTCATATTGTCTGTATAGTACGAGAGCACAATACCGGTATCATGGGTTATTGGTTGGTCGGCTTATCCGTGGAATAGTTTATTATTCCGCTGCTCCCGCCCTCGCTCGCCTTCGTTCTCGTTCCAGCTTGTGAGAGGCTCTGGGATTGGGGGTTAATCAATCAAGCATGAAGAGAACTTGGTTCCGGGGAGGAAAAACGTTTATCCAGTTAGAAACCATCGATTCCGGAAGGGGCATCGCCCAGCCGGAAGCGATTGGATACCGTCCCGTCGGTGGATTTCAGGGGAGAGGGAGGGTTGGTGTCTTGATGCCTATGGTTCGGGTCGGCCGGATGCATATCTTCTAGATACCCGCATCACAGTTTATCACTCTGAGGACGTGGAAGTTAAGCTTATGTTTAGCTATAGATACGCCACTGAAGAAGGTACGGAGCGATTGGTGGCTCAGGGAGTTTTTCAGCTTGCTATTGCATGGGATTGTGTTGTTGTCATGCTCATTTAACCACTTCTCCACCGCATCCCCCAACAGAGGGTCAAGTTCGGAGGAATGGGCATCCGACTTGGGGGGCTGAGGAAGGATTAGGGTGAGGATTGGCACCCACCCTCTACTATGCCTCTTCTGCCTTATGATACGGGGATTGTGGCATATCGGATATCTTCAAAAAATTCTACGATCACTTCCAACCTTATGCGAAAGCATTGATTGGACCGAGAAGCAAGGCTATTCGAACCCCCATGGAATTTGAACGCGCCTTAAGTTACCCGCTATTCTTATAAAAAATTATTCCTCAGAACTGCAACTCCCGCCTACGGTGGGATCAGAAGGACACCCCCTAAAAATGAGAAGCAGAAATGGTGAGAAAAAAAAATATCGGAAAACTTTCGGAATTCCCTCTCGAATGCCTACTTGTACAAAGGTCTGGTATGTCTTGTGTAACAAGAGTGCCATCTCCCACATGTCTATACCAGTGCTTAAGCACAGCACATCAACACCTGCTATACTCAGCTGATGCAGTTTTGAGAGGAGAGGCAGCCCCTGGAGGGCAAACACTGGAACTCGCTAAACCTAACACTGGGAGTCTAATCTCACATCTTTCTTTACCAGCACCAGACCAACCTATCATACACGATCACATCCCGCCAGACTGGATTGAGCCCAATTCCTATTATCCCCGAATGCTATACGAAATACTGGTTTCTTAAATATTGAACCGTAGCTGCTACGAGAGTCTTCCTACCACTTTCCCGAAAGGACTACAGCTATGTTCCCCAAGACATACCCGTGCGAGAACTCTTAGACAGTGGTTTTGGGGTTATTCAATGCACAAGAAGCACAAGTGAATTTTGCCACCGAAAGAAAGAGAAAAACGATATTTCTTGGCTTTAGATGGTATCGCAGTTGTGTAGAGTGCATTAGACCCTTGCCCTTGTCAGACGAGGGGATTCTGAGAGTTCTCCAGAATGTCAATTTCTGATAAACTGGGGGGGGGGGTTCCCTAGAAACGACCCACTCAGTCACCCAAAATAGTACCACCACTGCAAGAGGGATCAGGTTAGCTCTACTGCTGCTATTAAGTAGTGTTTATGATTCGGTAATATCCTATCCTATCCCCGTTGCGGGTGATAGGAGAGTTACTTACCAAGACTGCTGCACTGTACTGTACTGTACTGTGACGAAATAAAAGGGGGATAATAGATGGCACTAAATGGATTAAGCTCAAAGATATACTCAGATAGACAAACAGAAATAGGAAAGATTAGGGATTTTTCTTTTTTTACTTCCCGTAAGTCTATAGTGCTCCAAGTTTTAAATGGTTCCCGGTTGGCGAATGAGATGCATGGACTGGTAGGGAGAGGTTCAATATTCGGTAGGAAAATTAAAGCAGGAAAACGACACCACCGCTAGTTCAACATTGCAGAAATATTCTTTGAGACATAGCCCCTAACCCCCACCTCACTCACAAGCAGCCACCTATCGATTATGGTGCAACAGTGCTCCGGGCAACCCAATTCCTCAAGGGGGCTCTAAGAAATTACGACAATACCCAGGGGAATTAGTTTCCCTACCTTTCCTTAATTGTAGAAATTCCCCCAACATTGCGAGAAGGTTATGGACGGCCCCGGCCCGCTACTCAGGGCTCCTTTTTTGTGATATAGTATGCGCAGAAGATCCTCCACTTCTATCGTCCCTTCGTTACGATGGGAAGTTTTGAGGAAGGGAGATATACGTCGGTGGTCATGTTACAATTTAACTTTGTCCGTTTTACCCAGACAAAGCTAAATCTTTCAGAAAGAGCAAATTAACAGAAACAGGAGGTGACTGGAGCAGTAGGACAAGGGCTTATCAAGTTTATTCCTATACAAGAGGAGATACCACCCTATCGGGTATACGACCCGTTTTTTTTCAGTTGATACTGTACGTTGTGAGAATCCTGCTTGAAGCCATGACTAGGATATCCGCCTCTATTAACCCCGCCCAACAAGCATGTGTCCAGATGTTCTAATCCTATCATACCCTCCAAACTAAAACACCCATCCCCGAGGGGGAGAAAGGGCTCTGGTCTAGGTACCCTGGCTAAAGCTGACGGAAGGGCCGGCAGGAACACTATCGGACTTGTCCACTTCCTGTATCATGAAGTGCTTGTCATAATCAGTATTAGGCTCTAGGAAAGGGCGAAGTCCACGATCAGCGTAATAGGGGGCTTTGAAATAGCGTGCAATATTAGACAGAGTGTATAAATGAATCACGGTGGATAGCAGAAAATAGCATCATACTTGCACAATTTATATCCCCTCCCCCCCCCCCAAAAAAAAAGCCTTTTGTTTCTTTCTTTCTCCCGTTTTTTTTTTTGCGTATTCCCTCCTAAAGCCAATGACTAAAGAGAAGCTCCAGGGACATAAACACAAACTCTGATATCTATCAGAGCCAACCCGCATCGACCCATGCCGCCCACACCCCAACAGGTGGAAGTCGTATAATAGGTAGGACTCCCACTTTTCCAGAATCACTCCACCCACAACGAGTGATTATTCATGAGCGCGATATAGGTTTCGCCTCGAACCCTCTAAGCCCACCGCCACAACAAGCTTAGTGGGCTACGGGGGGGGAGGGCACAGTATGGAAAATATAGTATGATATCATAGCCTCCACCAGTGAATACCAACTGCACCTACCCGTGTAATTCACTATCGGGCTATCAGCGTATAAGCCCAGGATAGTCTAAATTAAACAATTGCGACTCCCATTCGATGATGTCCAACACGCCCACAGGCCCCAGGCTAAGCCGTGTCGGGCAAACGCTATCCCTTCCCGGGAGGGTTTGTCTCTAAAATATGGGGATAGCGGATCACACGAGAAGATACGGTATTATCTCAAACTATAATAGCTGTTGCATCACTACTAAAAAACCATTTATCAGTCCAGCGATACTGTGCTGAACGTACCGTAGATGCAAGCACCAGAGAGTCAACCCCAGATATCCGGGTCGGGGCAGTCCCCCCCACCAATGCAACAATATTGTCCCCATATGGGTATGGACCGTTCCTATGATAAAGAGGTGACGATAGCGTAAATTACCCTTCTGGAAGAATCTCGATTCAGGAGGGAAAACGTACATTTTGGAGGACCGAGTTTTTTTGTGAACCTCGGGAATAAGTACTTCATTGCTGGATCGGTTACTATAGCGAGACTGTAGTTAAACGTTAGGTGCCATCTTGGAAGAATTCAGGTTTACGAATCAAGATACGTACATCAAGGAAATCTTCGCCTCGCTCTCGCTCTCTCACCGGTTCCAGTGTAATATTATTTTTTCTTCCCTAATCTCTTGGAATACGTGACTCATTTCGAAATCCACACACACACCTCTTCGAATCTTTTCGCTCGAAATGTACTATATAAGCCGTGCGCACTTCTTGCTGAGATGCTCTCACCTACCTCACGTCTGGCGTTGTGTCTCGTATATCTACCGCTCGTACATCATTATGAAGATCTCACTTTCAATAGTCAAGGTTGGTCAAGAAAATAAATATTTATCGCTGAAAACAAATCAACGTGAAACATAAGTACCGTACTTGCAATCGAGTTTCGCGGTTTTGGAAATTGCAGTCATAGGCATGCTCTCATATTCGCTGTTGCTGCGGTCACGAGTGACACCTCATGACTGCTTACATCACCCTCTGTCCCCTCTCAATAGCTACCCTCCCCTTCTTTTCTTTCTTCTTTCTTTTCTTTTCTCTTTCTCTTAATTCTCTTCTCTACGTTCTACAAGCAATACAAGTCGGCCGCCTCCTTTTGTACCAGCTCACCTTTAGAACTTGTGATACTACTCGCTCCTACTTGCCGATTCCCTTTCAACACGCGGCTATAAAGATGGTGTGGATTATACCCCCTACATCCTTATCGTTATTGCTTAAATGCTATCGCTGAGTGCGCCCCTTGTGACTTTAGCACGACAGGTGAAAACCCGGCAACACATAATATCACTCGACCTCCACAGTTTGCAGTCTAATGGGGTAACACGCCTAGGCGAGCAGAAAAAAAAAAAAACGGTAAAGAACATAGATCTTCATCTTCCATATCTCACTGCGCTTGAGTCCTTAGCGTGTACTACTAAGATACTGAAGTCACTGCGGATTCACTGTGGAGCTATACACTCGAGCACAGCAAGGCAGGAATAGACTATATTGCTATGGGGAATGCTGCCCGTCTACATAATCACATTTACCCCTACAGGGCCTCAAGTACCATACCCTTTTACTCGTACTAATATCTCTGTATCACTATTTATAGAGACTTATCTGACACTGCTATCAACATTGTCTGAAAAAAAAAAAAAGAAAAGAGGATCGGGGGGGTGTGTAGATAGTAAAAAATCCACAGAAAATGCTACAGAGGCGGAATATACAGTTCACCATTCATTAGTGGGATTTTAGCAATACCAGCCCGCAGGAAAATCAGTGGGGACTCTGTATTTGGATGTTCCGCAATCGTAAACATTACACCATTTTGCCAAAAAAGGAACCTAAACTACACCATAGGAATAAAAATAGTAAATAATAATAATAATAATAATTTTTAGAACTCGGAGTCGAGCTCTGACACATGAAATAACTTTGTATCATACATAAAACCAACCAAGCTACAAGACCACTACCCATTATGTACACATTTTTTTAAAAAATAAAAGCATAAAAAAAAAAAAGGTAAATAGTAAATAGTAAAAATCTATAGAAAAGTATACTGTACAGCCACAGAACACCCAAATATAACAATGCGCAACAGGGCGATGAGTATCGCTACGGTAGGAGCGAGGGAAAAGGTGGAAGAGAAATCCGCATCTCATCTAATCCGATCTGGTCTAATCGATCCTGCCAGGAGAGGTATGTATAACCTTAGAGACCGTTGAAAGAATAGATAACAGTAAGCACAAGCCAGAGCACAACTACCAATTCCTATGTAATATTAAACGAACACCCCCCCCACACAAGCTGAACTTTCCCATTGCAAACACGGTGTCACCATCGTATATCCTCCCCCCCCTGATACCAAACCCCATGAGTGGCCATAGACTCATGAATATTTATCCGGCTGGATTTACAAATAGGCAGAAATGCTCAGAGGGGTATAGTACGGTATGTGTATGTTAGTTCCCGGCTTCGGTCCAGCGGAAAAAACTTCCGGCCGGGCCCTGGAATGGGAAGACGGCAATGAGGAATCTTTTTCCCTCCATCGAGTCCAAGTTACCTTAC
This sequence comes from Tuber calosporum, assembly GCA_003316355.1. Lineage (NCBI taxonomy): Eukaryota > Fungi > Ascomycota > Pezizomycetes > Pezizales > Tuberaceae > Tuber > Tuber calosporum. The sequence continues at coordinate 10,848 of QFET01004875.1, read as the reverse complement.
CGGTATGCCTAGGTCCGCGAGTTAAAGGACTGTTAACTTTGGGCAAAAGCGGAGGGTAGGTCGCGCGGCGGTGGATGGTATCATATCTAAGAGGACTGCCGTAGGCGCTATGTAGTGGGAGGTAAAAGAAAAACAACTCCATTCGTCCTGCTTTACCCAAACTCGCTGAAAAGATATTATAGATCTATATCAAAAAAAATATAACCAACGCATCCTGATCCCTCCATAGATCACCGGGACTATCTCTGCGTCTCCATATAGGCCCACATTCCTCCACGCACTTCTGGGATAACAAAGGAAAAGCATGTTTGGAGAACATCTATAAAAATCTACCACACTCCCGAACTACCGTAAGCAACCATAACCATCCAGCCTCAATCCGTAACCACTCACAAGGGCTTGGGGTGGCTTCGCCGTTCTCTCGTGCCCGCGACCGGCAACCCACAAAAGCGGCGCTCTGTCGCTTTAGTCTGGTCTACGGGGGCTGGAATCTCCCCACTGAGGCAGTACTATAGCTTCACCCCTCTCTCCTCCTCCTCAAACATGGGTGCACACAAGAGCAGTGTTCAGCCGTGCAGGTGTCAACTGCGGCAGTTGGTATCTCTAGTCGCAGTAGTTGTTTCAATACCCCCATACATAGGTCAATAGGAGTGAGTAAGAGTCCTTCTTTCAAGTAAATCGCACTCCTATTTCGTTTCTAGTCCTGACTAAACATCCATCTTTTAGCCCAGATTTCTAGGTACTATAACGGTTATGGGCTCACACAAGCTGAAATTTCCAACCTTACCCGTCAAGTTTGAATCCCCGGGACCAACAAGTATATTATGTGGCAAAAACATGATCCATCTTTATACTGCCGCTAGGAATCCCGGCGTGCCTGGTCCTGTGCTAGAGGAGTTTATCGAGGCTGAATTGGCGAAACACGACCACCCCACCGCACTCGAGGAGATGCTTCGTGAAGCTGGATTCGTTCCTAAGGCCCCAACCGGCAAGGAAGGCGCTGGCAAGGCTGCTGCAAGAAGGGCTCGTGCCACGCGCAAATTGTCCAACTTCGCTCTCACCCGTGTCTACTCGGTTGGTGACCAATTTAGCCTTACTGAGGATGAAGCTGCCGATATTCCTGAGGGCTTTTTAACCCCTAGAAATGGACAGAGCTCGTTTTACGGAGACTCTCAACCCAAACCTCGTGTCTGATGCTTACCTACGATGCAAATGAATACCGCTAGCGAATCTCCGCTTTTCCCCCCCGCCTGACAACTCCCATTCCGGTACAATAGATGCGAGCCCATCAAGCCCCCTTGCAATTGCTCAAGTAACCTGCCAGAGTTTTCACATACCCGTATTCCAACGCACCGATCAAAGTTTTCAGCAACCTAAAGTAGTCCCGCATACCGGGTATAGCACTAGCACTGACATATACATGGGCTGTGGATCCCCCATATCTCCCTGCTGTTAGGCTCCGTCATGAGTCACGGCTCGCGGTATGTCACTTGGTATTACTCTCCAGGACGTTTGGTTTCGAAAGGCTATGGTCTCTAGGAGCGCACGACCGATCTGCATATGATAACAAATCTCTTCAACCTTGGTTTTGGACCAAGTGGCGCCGGATCCTTGGGTCCTCCCATAAATCATTTTTATCTGGCAACAGGGATCAGAAAACATGACTACTGTATCTATTCATGTACGGTAACTCACTGCCTTTGTCTAGCCTCTAATCCGTGTTCAGAGACAAATCCTCCTAGGTGAGAATGAGTGTTTGGCTGATACGGTTATAGCCAGAGGACTGTGGGCGTGTTTGGTATCAGTAACTGGCAGTCGTAATTCTATAAACTTGTCAAACTAAGCCTATCATGGGCTGATACGTCGATAATCCGCTAGTGGATCACAAAGTACGGTATCGGTGACATGTTTTCGTCCAAGACAGGGGTTGTCTTGCTGACTTATCCCTGTCTTGCACTCTATCATACAAGTTGACACGAAAACCTCTCCCGGCCACTTTTGCTCGAAGAAGACGAGTCAATACAGTGCTGCCACACACAACCATCCAACCGGCGAAAAAAATCTACCGTATTGCATCTTCAGATATCAGTCGGTACTGTGCCTTATACCAGACACAAGTACTGTACAGCATAGTACCGGATCAACCGATCGAACCTAACGTTCTCGCCCTATCATACCAGCATCGTTTCACCAAACGCCACGGTTCAGGGCAAAGGCTGTTTTCCTCGAGCAAAGTAAGTATGATACCACAATCTGCTCCCAATACCGTAGCATATCATTCCTCTGAAATCGTCGCCCCCGCGCCGCTCCCGTTCCCTCGCCCACTCCCGTCCCGCGCTTCAACCCTCTTTCCCTCCAAGTTAGGGACTCATCATACAACAACCTACCAGAAAATCGATCACCTTTGTTTTAGCATTTACAATGCTTAAGGACACACAGGAAAAATGCTGTATATCATGCACCATCGGCGTTCCTGGGTATCTCCGCTAACCCCCAAACATCGCCAAGAATACCCCCACCCCCACTCCCGCAGAAGCATCATAACCCAGCACTCGCCCACCCGGAATCCCCCCCCTTCACAGTTCAATCCGGGAAATCGATGAAACACCAGCAGAAACAGCGCAAATCACTTGGACCGATCCAATCTCATTTTGGCAAAAAAATATATCGTAATCAAGTTCGTGTCCCTGAACATCTTTTCCGCCTCAAAATAGACAGGGGGGGGGGCAAAACCGCTCTGTGATCCTTCATTGCGGGATTACCCGTCGCACTCGAACATCATATACTGTATACCGTAGAATGACCAAACTGCGAGGTTCGTGCTCGTGCGAATTTTTTTTTTTTCACATACAGTATCATAGCTTACTGGGCGCTTTTCAAAGGTTGTTGATAAAGTTGTAAAACTCCTGTATTGGTTGATGAATGTAAACGCAGGGCTGGTTTAGAGAGGTGTGTTGAAACCCGGGCACCGCAGCTCGATTTCTGTTTTTTTGTTTTTTTTTCTTTGCCCGGATGGGCTTTGAACCAGCGGTGAATAGCACATATGCTCACGCTCGCAGTGAGGAGAAAGGGCAATTTTTCACTTTGGAGAACACCGCTCTTGTTCCGTCCTTGAAAGTGGGGTGGTCCTGTAGCTCTATGGTGAAGTCATTCTACAAGTACCTGATGAAGTCCGCGGATGCGGTAACCCTTATTTGCTTCAGTCCAGCAGGCACTCGCGGGCGGGCGACAATACGGATAATTCCATCGACACCGCAGTCTGCATCAGGCCTTGATTGTTCAAACCACTTTGGTGTATACCACATAACTTTGTAGATGTCGTGCTGGGTTTTTATATTCAAGACTACCGCAAAAATCCCCTAAATCCACTATAACCCATCGGCCTCGGATCCCGGCGATCTGTGACAAAACACCCCGAGGAGATTTAGTGTCTTCCAGGCGGAG
>QFET01004874.1:0-18286 GCA_003316355.1 Tuber calosporum | reverse complement strand
AGACGATTGGGCTGCACTACTACCCTTAGCGGAGCACGCATACAATACGTCAGTATCCGGGTCGTCGAAGGTGTCACCCTTCGAGGCGAACTACAGGTTTGTGCCACGGACCAATTGGTCCGGGGCCGTGTCTAAACATCAAAGTATACACCCAAACAGTGAACTTGGCGTCATGGATTGGGAGGGTACATGGCAAGACATTCGAGAGACACTACAAAGGGCCCTGGAACCACAGCGGAAATGGCATGACCAGAAGCTCTTCAATCACCAGAGTATGACACCCTGGAGGATGTAGTCCAAGGCAGAGCTAAGAAGCCAGACCGTGTTATGTTGGACCGACGTAACATTCGCACTAAGCGACCTATGGAGAAACTAGACTATAAGAGATTTGGACCTTTTGTAGTTAAGAGGAGAATAGGGACACGGGCTTATGAGCTACAGCTGCCTGCATGGTAGACAATCCATCCGGTCTTCAATGTTGGACTTCTATAACCTTACTGTGAGGATCTTGTAGGCAGACCTGCTAGAGCGATACCAGAACCTGACATCGTTGATTCGGAGCCCCGCTATATAGTAAGAGCCATAGTAGATAGCCGGTGGTATGGAAGTATGAAAGCAAAATGCCCACACCGGTTTGTACAATACTTGGTCTCGTGGGAAGGGTATGGCAGTGAAAAAATTCATGGGAGCCGTTCGAGATGTTGGAAGGAACCGCAGGCAAGGCATTGCTGCGTTTTCATGACCGGTATCCTGCTAAACCAAGGGATAACCGTGTATGAAAAGTACCTCAAAGGGGGATAAGTGGGAAAAAATCAGCCCACACACGAAAACTAATTCTGAGGACAGATTTATGGAAGAGGGGAGTAGGGTAACGACCCCTAGATAAGTTTGTATAGCTTACCGAACCTCAGCCCAGCCAGTGGTCCTACCAGGACGTGGACAAGAATGGTACCAGACACCTGCAAAGTGACATAGCAACCATAAGTACCTTTGATGAAGAAAGTGTACTTAGGTACCTAGTTAGATAGGGTAACCCAGCAAGGCCAGGTAACCTTGGTGCACACTTAGGTAGGGTAACCCCGCTAGACAGGGTAACCCGGAGCTACAGTCAGGCAGGGTAACCCTCTTGAGTAGGGTAACCCGGAAGCAGGGTTAGGCAGGGTAACCCTTTAGATAGGGTAACCCATCTCTGCAGTTAGGCAGGGTAACCCCTTAGGCAGGGTAACAGGGAGCCCTAGGAAAATATGGTAAGCAGTGTAGACACCGCTGGGCGTGCCATATTCGTGTAACCAGGTATTTCCAGCTTGTGGAATCGCGTGTAACAACTAGGTCAGTTACGTGGAACCTTCTGGTGATGCAAAGTGGTGTTACACAGACTTCCGCAGCGATTTGCACCATGATAGGGCCCAGTTACCCTACCTTGGGGATCACGGATGAAATCGTGGACCTCAAGTTACCCTGCTCTAATGTTACGCGAAACGCGAAATCCTACTACAAGTACCCCAGGGTAGTTGGAGTGATTTTGGCGCGTCCAACACCCCCTTGCGGCTCCCACGTTTGCCCCTTGCGACAGGTGGGAAAGGGTGACCGTTGGTAAAAGCCTAACAAGACTGAGATATCGAAGGTGGTAGCGTAACCCCGTATACGTCACCGCCGTCCTTCCGACCAGATGCTGTCCGCAGGATATATATATGGGTGGGAGACGGCCGTCCCGGGCAAGTTGTTAGTATTGACATCAGATGGCCTTCCGAGTGTACTCTAGGTGCCTATAATCCCTATGGGAGGTATGGGGGTCCCACGGAATAGCTATCTGAGAGTCGGGGATAAACGGAAGTTTATCCGGATAAAACTCTACTACTTACACAACGATTACCCAGGCGCTATACCATTACTGAGGGACGTTACAGAACTCTAAGAGGGCTTCAGTCTTATCACGGCTAAGGTAATCCCTGTACGGTTGGCTATAGGTAGCGCCTATTTAGCCAACTCAGTAAAGACACTTACCGGGGGAGCTACGCAGTCACAAGAAAAGCTGCCGATAGGCCAAGTAGACACAGTTGACTGCAGTGCTTGCATAGACGGAAAAGCCATAGGGATACTGAGTGTCATACCTAGGTTTTGCTTCAAAGTCGGATTGTCAGTTGGCCATTGACAAGACAGCGATCGGAAAGGTTTTTCTCTCCTGCAGGCATAATCAAAATGCATTGCAGAAAACCTTTATGATTGGACTGACTCAACTTATCCGTGCGATCCACTGGCCCTGAAGTTAATTCCGGAAGGGCCATGTGTCAGATGATCCCTGAGTGGAGAAGGGAGCTCTCCTAACGGTCGGAGTAGGGATGGGTGTCGTGGGCTTTATAATTCTACTTAAGTAAACGCGAATGGCACTCTACTCTGATAACCAACTATCCTCTCGAGAAGACTTGAATTGAGTGAAGCTCTGGCTTAATGATATTAAGTTTTATCATTTGATTCAATTATTTTATCTTTACCTTCTGTGAACTTTGCGTTGAGTCTTTTGGTGCGGTCGCAACCTTAGGATCCATCTTCCTATCGGGTGCCCCCGTTACAGTCCTATACTTAGTATCATAGGAAAATTATGTTTTGGATTTAAAATTCTTGGGAACTGTTCAAGATGTTCAAATGAACAGGGGTTGGAGCCATAGTTAAGTTTCATCAACTATATCCCTCCAAGTCTATAGACCACTAGGTATGAAACTATGCCAGGCGGAAGTAAGCGGTCTATTAAGACAGGAGATATCTAAGTCTAAGGCTAGACTTGTACCAGAGGGGAGTATAATAACACCCCTCCATATCAGTTGGTATAGCTCAAACAATCTCAGCCCAGTGAGTGGCCTTAAGGGAGGTTGGAGAGGAATGGTATTATGAACCTGCAAAAGTGACATGAGAACTTGAGGTACTTTAAATAGCAAAGTACCTATCTATCAAGTTAGGTAGAGTAACCTGCCACTGGAGTTAGATAGGATGACTGGCAAAGCTGGTTAACTAAAGAGACCTATAAAAACTGGGAAAGCTGCGTAAGGCTAATCGGGCATTCTACCCTTATGAAACCAGTAGTTTCATGATGGTGGAATCCAGTATAAATAATAGAATAGTTACACGGGAATATACGGTAATATATGTGTAGGTAATGTGCTCTCCTTAATGGATTCAGACCATAAAGTGATCAAGTTACCCTATCCAAGGGATCACGGAAAGGATCGCGAACCTTAGGTTACCCTACTATTAATGTTACACGAAATGTGAAAAATCATTAAAGCTATAAGAGCATTATTTGGAGCGGGTTGGTCAACTGCCATGGAGTTAGGTGGCAAAGTGTAACATTTGGTAAAAGCCTCACAAAACTGAGTTATTGGTGGTGGCCATGACACCGTTTATGTCACCACGGTAAAGCGGAGAAATCATGTCCGCAGGGTATATAAGTAGGTAAGCAACGACTAACTCAGGCAAGTTGTCAGTATTCACACCAGATAACACCACAGGGTTATTCTAAGTACCTAATATCCCTATGTTAGGTGTGTGAGCACCTCCGCGACGTCCTCTGAGAGATAGGGGCTAGCAGCAGTTTCTGCGGATAATACTCTACGTTAGAACAACTTATATCCTAGGACCTATACTATTACTGAAAGATGTTAAAACACTCTGATGGTATTCCGGCTTATCACGGTTGAGGTGGTTAACGAACTATTGGTTATGGGTTGCGCCCATTTAGCCAACACAGGAGTGCCACTCACCAGGGAAGCAAAGTAGTTACTATAATAGTTGCCGATTGGCCTAGTAGACCAGGTTAACTACAACACTTGCATATACGGAATCGCCACTAAGCCAATGAGTCTTAACTGAGATAAACAGTCCCATGTCGACTTTACACTAGGCAACTTGCAAGACTTCGATCTGCAAGGTGTTTCCCTCCTGGAGATATAATTGAGATGGATTGCAGAAAACTAATCAGATTGGTAGTCTCTACTTGTCTGAGCGATCCGCAGACTTCCGAAGCTGACCGCGAGCAAGTTCTGCATTGATAATCCCTGAGCGGAGAACGGTGCTCATTTATGGTCGGAGAGGGTATAGATGTTGATTGCCTTTATAATTCAACTTAAATAAACTGAATCGGCAGTGTACTCTGATAACCAACTATCCTCTAGAAGAATTTGAATTTTGTGAAGCTTTAGCTTAACTATATTAAGTTTTATCAGTTTGATTCAATTATCTATATCTTTATCTTCCGTGGAATTTACTATGAGTCTTTGGTGCAGTTGCAACCATAGTATCAATATTCCTACTGGGTGCCCTTGTTATACTACCAGACAAGACATGATTTTGCAACCTTTATTATAATTATTAATTCCACAGAAATTTACTTTTAAACTAAATCCCTATTTCCCTGATATCCAAGTACTAAACCTGAGAAGATTAGCTGCTTCCTGCATATTTGAAAGGGGAATTTCGGAAGTGGAAACTGATAGGAGCCTATAATGCCAAAAGCAGGCCAATAGGCTAAATTACTGTAGAGATACTATAAAAACTCAAATAGATGAGTAGTGTGCTATGAGGTTAATTTAGGGTAAGGCAATGCAAATGGCTCGGAATGATGTGTCAGGTGTAAATTTAGTAATTTAAAATTATATAATATGGGTTCACTCAAAGGCAAATTCAACTACAAGCTGTACTGTAAATAAATCAAGAAGAACTGTTCTTAGATTTATAGTCAAGCTATTTCCGAATGAAAAGTCTTTAAATATATCATTGTACTTCTTACTCTATACAATCCCTATTGATATTAACTTATTTCTATTATAGTACTCTACACTATTTATTACAACTCAAGAAAGGTCTATATCTAATTCTCATAGTGATAAATGCCTTCCAAATAGGATAAGATAATATGTAGGCAACTAAAGGTTCCACCAATACTTCTGCCTCTTTCAGCAGATAAGCTATATGCAGGAGTAAAGAAGAAAATAGGGCTAAAAAGAAAACCACTTACTAAGATACCTCAAGGAAGTGCAAATATTAAGTATAGTACAACAATATATCGTTCGTATAACATTACCTATAAACTGCATGTAATATCCTAGTGGTATGGGACACAAATACCTTGTGGCTTAAGTAAAATCTGGGAACCCACACAGAGTAAAGTGGCAAACCTCATCAAGATACCTGTTGGCAATATCTACCATTAGGGAAAGGAAGATAAAGATGGTCGGTATGCTGAGGCAAAGAGGGAAGAGCAACGATTGACTAGAGGAGGTAGGCCAAGGAAGTGGCAAAAACTGGAGCAGGAACTATAAGAGGAGTTTAGTAGGTGCAGAGTACTTGGAAGAGATGTAAACAGAAGCTTGTTTCGACATTTCTGTTAAGAGTTATTTGAAAAAACTCATACAGAAAGCAGTACTGAATCAAACATTATCAGCTTTTCGAACTGGTGGTTCCGGAGTTTTCTATGTGCATATCGAATTAGTTTATGACTTGTAACCTATAAGGCAAGTAAGCTGCCTGTAGTTTTCGCATATGCTATCCTGACATGGATAAGGATCAATAGAAGAAACTCAGCAATAGAAGTGCTAATGAGTTCAGTTTAGGGGACTTAACTTGTATGGTGAGAAGGTATCGGTTGCAGAATATTTACAATATAGTATGGAAGCCTTTTCCTATTGACTATCTTGAAGGGCAAACCTATAATCATATATGAGAGAAAAATATACGGATTCAGTCAAGCAGCACTTCAGGATGGGTTAAAAGACACGGGAGTATTCAACTTACTGTGTTCCTAGAGTGCAACTATTAGTCTTGTTTAATGGGAAAGGGGTATGAATGCCAATTATAGAAGAAAAACAAAAGTACGACTTACATGTAGTGGTTAAATTTAATCCTACTGCCTATGCCAACTCAGGCAATATGGTTGACTAGTTCAATGAACAATTGGTGCCTATTCTTGAATTTCAACCTACATTGCCGCAATCGACCTCTTTCAAGCCCATGAAACCTATCAGGGTTTAGACACACTAGGTGCTAATGATATCACAGTTAGTGTGATACCTAGAGGTTTTACAGGATTGTTACAACCTCTTGATGTATCTATTAAATGTCTATTCAAGGACATCGTAAAGGTAAGCGAGGAAAGGATAGGGAGGGAACTTACCTCGTATCATAAATTTTAAAGAATGTACAAACTTACGGATAGGGAGAATTAGTTCCAAAACTAGATAGTATCGATAAAGAGGAGGAAGAAATCTTATTTAAAGGAGGGAAACTTACTAGAAGTATAGTAGGATGTCGACGTATTGTTATAATGGCGACTTGGGCGACTAGGGAGGCTTGGACACAATTCTCATGCGAGAATGCAGACATGGTTCATTGCACCTTTCGTGTAATGGGATAGGCACTTCCAATCAATGGTAGTGCCGATACTGAGATCTCTATCAAGGGGATAGAGACTGATTTCCTAGTCCTAGGGTTAGTAAATTTTCACCTGGAGAAGGGGAGTTACCTTGGTAGATGTTGATGAGATGTTTGATGAGGTTGGTGAGATGATGGAGGATATGGTTGAAGATAAGGATAAAGCACAGGAAGTATAGGACTATACTTGAACTTTTGTTTAATTAGTGCCAAAAAAATTAAAATGATATTGCATCATAGATGGATTCCCGCCTTGGCTGGACTCACTTTGATTTGACCTCTTAGCAAACCATTTATTTATTTGAGTTTTTAAGGAAATATGACTGGTATCCCCCACTATTTCTAAGAAGATTGTGAAGAATTTCTTCAATACTCGAGTCATTCCAAATCATCCTGTCCCTGCGATGTCCTGTCTAGTGTCTATGTATACTAAATATAATGCCATTGTGGGGCTCATTATTGGCTGAAATTGATAACCAAGTGCTTTCTAATGGCCATTATAATAAACAGGCTGGTTTTCGACAAGACGGCAAAGGGGGCAAATGGTTCCATCAATCCTTTCCTATGCACCTCTCCCTCCCAGAACTTTCTATACATTATCTTCATATCCCGAAATTTTACTTCTTGTATGACGCTCTCTGGCTCAGAAAAGTAAGCCACTTAACCTGCCAAGGTATGCCAATATATCATTAAATCCTAAAGATAAATAGCTATGTGAGTGTCCAAAAATCTTAATCTCATGCTTTAATCATGTGCAAGAAGCCGATAAGCGATGTAGCAAAATATTGATTGCAAGCTCAAAAGACTGGCATAAATTGTTTCACCAAGGGATATTCTGAATTCCGAGAATCGGGATTAAACGACAAATTTCTTCTTTGCTAAACCTCTACTCTTATTAACTCTCCTCTCTACTAATGATGAGTCCTCCCAGCTACTTTACAAATACCTTTATCCAAGGACTATTTAAAAAACGTACCGAAAGTATCCAATAAATTTGATTATCATAGTAAAAGTGATAATGTGAGTTATCTAGTGACCAATTTTGTTATAGTATATAACTTATTGCTGGCCATATATGATATTCTTTCCCCTTTTCCTTCTTGTCTGCCTCTTTGGATAACCTTTTTTGTCATCGATATCTTCCAGTCATAAAATGGTAGCTGACGGAAGCTGACAGCACAATCACAGCCTGTTTTTGAAATGTGTTTGGATGTATTGCAGAGAAGGGTAAGGAATGCTTGTAGTTGACTGAATGATTCTGTAATGGGACAAGCTTATGGGAGCTTATAGAAATGGTATAGGTATTGAGAGTTGAAGTATCATACATGAGAAGTTTACCTAGACAGCCTGAGGGCTCAGCGAGGCGGCACCCTCAACGAGGCTTGGCACAGCTTGGCCTATGGCTAGAATGAAGTGAAAATTAGATTATTGCCATGAGGCCATAGGAAACGACTTCAAGCCTTGAGCAGGATACTATTAGTTCTTACAAAATATGACTTTTGAACCTTCTGATATCCCATCCCGAGTCCGGGAGCAGCTCGGTCTTGAGATGGCAGCAAGAAATAGTACAAGTCTAACGACTGCAGTCGAAATGGTGGGTGCTGCGCTGAGCACTCTGATGCATCGCCGAAGGGGGAGGAGAAGTCAGTTGGATGAAAGCTGTAACCGCCAAAAGCTTACGGTGGAGGAGGAAAAGATTGTAGCAGAGCACTGTTACTTTCACTGTCGACTAGGATTCCCAGCCTCAATTTGGCAGCTTCGAGATATTGCTTTGTCTGTGGTTCAAAGGCGGAAACCAGATGAAGGAATTGGGAAGAGATGGGAAGTTGGATGTATAAAGAAACACCCTGAGGCTAAATCCCGCTTTAGCAAGCAGCTAGATTTTATTTGCAATCTTCATGGCAATGAAAAAGGGTTAATGAATCACCTTTTTGATGAAGTATCTTATCTCTTTTTTTTCGTATTTTAAATATTAAAATATTTAATACAGCATAATATAATACATTTATTAATACAGAAATTAGCTAGAGTCTATTGTATATGAATATCAGATATAGCCTCCTAATATATACAACATCGATGAGATAGGCTTTCTTTTAGGGTTAGGACGGTCAGAACGAGTACTTGACGTAATTCGAAACCCACAAGAAAGTAGGAGTCGCACCTTCCGACCACAGAGTATGGTTCCAAGTCCTAGTAATTACAAATTAATAATTTGTACTAAAATATTTAAAAATTAGATGGCATTGGAAAATTTGTGACTGTTATAGAAGGAGTTTGTGGAGATGGAACTACCTTGAACCCTACGATAATTTTAAAAGCACAAGACTTCGTTGCCAAGTGGTTCAAAAGAGTACGTGGTGTTCCAGAAAATATACTTTTTGGAAAGTCCCAAAATGGATGGACTGATGAAAAGATTGCAATGAAGTACTTAGAAAGGAATTTTGGGCCAACAAGTGAATCAGCTTTGAAGGCAGGAGAGGATTACCGTTTACTTCTGTTTGATGGCTACAATAGTCACGTTAATGCCCGCTTTTTAGACTATTGTGTGGAGAATAAGATTGTACCATATTGTCTGCCACCACATACTACACACCGTCTACAACCTCTCGATGTCTCCATTTTTGGACCCTACAAATACCATTATCAACGGCAGGTTACATACAGATTTGAAAGGCACAAATACAGAGTCTCTTAAGGCAATTTCTATGAGATATTGATGGCTGCGCATCGAGCTTCATTTACATCGAGTAATATCCATAGTGGCTTTCTGAATACAGGACTAATTCCGGTAAACCAAAATATAATTCTCTACAAAATCCAAATTCCCAGTATCCCAAACCCACAGTTGTTATCCCCGTCTGAGTTGCAAGCCCTCCCACAATCTGGTCCAGTACAGCAAGAAAGCTTATCCTATCCTCAACAAGTTCCTGCCTAGACTGCACAGGAAATCAACAGATTTAAAATTCAATCCAGTAAAGCCGAAATTGAACAACAAGAGTTAATGGCCTATGCGACACGTCCAACCAACGATCCAGTACCATGGAGAGTAAAATGAATCCTTAGCAACCTTGCTCGAGCCGGGTTTCGGGCACTTACTGAAGTTGAGTCCAAAGAGCAATGTATTCACAACCTACAAACTCAGTTAGATCAGATAAAAACCAAAAAGCCAGCTAATCGAAGTCGAATACCGACTCAGGGGAAAGGATGGATAGACCGAGAGGATATAGAGAAGTTTTTTGAATCGCAAACAACCGTGGCCCATCAAACAGCCAAGCACCAGTACAAGAATGCCAGTAAACTTGTGTCAACTAGGAAGGAACGGTTAGCAGGGTGCACACGAAAAAGGAAAGATGCAGAGAGAATGGAAGAGGAGGGAAAGTTACCTGAACGGCAGAAGACAGGAGCAGAACTCTTGCAAGAGGATGGTCGTCTTGTTGAGCAAATTTTAGAGGCCGAGTGTAGGGTGAACAGGCTTGAAAAAAGACATTCAGGAATTGGCGGTAAATGTGAATACGAAGGAAGGGGAACAAATAGAGGTGGACTGTGGAGACTGTGGACATTTTGATGGGGCAGGAGTTGATAGAACTCCTACCCCAATGGTGGCTGATGCGTTTATAGAGTAACTGTGGTTGGTGGGAAGAAAGCTAGGATGTTTGGGTACTCCTTATCGATAGTGCTGAGTTCCACTCATAATGCAGCTAGTCGTTTCTGCCAAGCCTCGCCAAGACTCGCTGAGGGTGCCGCCTCGCTGAGCCCTCAGGCAGTCTACTTGGCAATTCCAATAGTATCCGGAAATGTGGAGTGAGGGCTTGGCGCCAAGTTGCCAAGAAAATTTCATATATCATACCGTATTTAACCTTTTACCAAGCACATTGTTGCAAACTCGCAACACTAGTGTAACCCCTATCAGTATAACAATGACACGTGCAGTGATAAAACGAGGTAAGTCTACGTGTATATTCAGTGGCTATCACATATGAGATCTATATGAGGACTAACTGTTGTTAAATCAGGGAAAGAAATTATTCCAAGACGGAGAGCAGTAATCGTAACCCTTCGAAGTCTGCACAATCCAGTCCCATATCCCGAAATTCAACAACTTACCAGTATTCGTACTCAACAGCAAACGATATCTGGTTGCATGCCGTAGACAATGCCCGACGGATCCGACTCCTTAATGGAGAAGATTTAGAACCACCTTTATCATTGCTCGAGTTGGTAGACATGAAATGTTTGAATCCAGATATGCGCTCCGGTCGGCCTGAAGTCCTGAGTGAAAAACAGAGGGACCACTTAATCGCAAACATTAAAAGGGATTTTAAAAAACGACGAATGAAGTTGGTAGATATCCACAGAGAGGCAGGGTTATCGCATGTGGGTGATGGGACAATCTATAGAGCCTTGGTCTCGCGTGGTCTGCATGCATACCGGGAAGAGATAAACCTATTTTAAGCGCTGAGGATAACAAAAACGCCTAGTATGTATAATTCTATATATTCCTTGTACGGCTGAGTTGAAGTTGGACACCTAAAATGATAATTCTGTTATAATACTAAATCGGATATTCCTAGAACTATTGCTGTGGGAGAGCTACCTGGCGTCCGGCAGTTGAATGGGCAGATTACATGTTCACAGACGAGATGTCAATCGAAGTTGGTGCTCTTTTTAGTCTCTCTTTTGTCTGGCGAGATAAAAGTGAAAAATGGCATGACGATTGTGTTGGTACAAAAAAAAAATTGGTATCTCCGTAATGTGCTGGGGGGGAATTGGCTGGGATTGGAAAGGGCCATTTTATGTATGGCCCACAGTGACAAAGGAGGAGAAGAAGAAAGCAAAAGAAGAAATTGGCAATATAAACAAAAAAATGCAGTAAGAGACAGATGGTTTAAATGCTGAGTGGAAGCAGTCAGCAGAGTGGAGGAGCCTACGAGAGGATGAACTACGGACGGCAGCAGAATTACACATAGCAGCAAGGGGAACCGGAAGGGTAGTTAAAACTACACAATCCTTTCGTGGAAAGAAATTCACTTTCAAGCGACTCAAAGTAGGGGAGGGCAAGGGTGTCGATTCCTGGAGATACGTTACACATCTTTGCAGACCTATTCTTTGGCCGGCTGTTACACATATGGGAAATGGTACAAATTAGTTGATGTGATAGTATATAGAACCGGGAGGTTACTATATGACTACAACCCACGCTGGCAAGAAGTAGTGTCTATAGCAGAGCTGCTCAGCCTCTGTGAAAGATCTAGACTCTAATGTATGGAGGACTATGACTCTTGATAATCCGCATGCATATGCACTTGAGTGCATATATGCAGGAAAGACGGCCATCCAGACTGATCAACTGGTATTCCGTAAGATGTTGGCAACTGGGCTACATCTACTTGAACTTAGTTCGTTTGGCAAATGAATCGAAGGCTATTTACTGGTGGAGTGCTAGACACCCTCAGAATGCTAAATAGTTCGCGGGATCATTTGACCGAGCGGGGCAGACATTTTCAGGGTCAAACTGGGTTTCCACTTACTATGACCCCGGCCATGATATATAAGGATACTTCATATATATGGCCAACATAAGTACCGGGAGAATTGAATAAATAGTTAGCAGTCCCCCATAGTTAAGGGATCATCAAGCAACGGAGAAGAGACCATAACAATATATTCAGTTATTAGTTAAAACAACTTACAAGTTTTCGAGAACTATCTTTACCTTCTATCCTTATTCTTACCGGAGCTTTCCTAACAATTCTCCTACACTCTCGATACAAGCACGGCCTAGGCAATTCAGCAGTACCGAATTGGCTACCCCGTAACACTATATTGTTATTCTCTTGTCACCAAAGCTCTACAATATTCTCACGGGTATTTCATCTTATGCCTGAAGAATACCACAACGCTCAAAGCTTTCATCAGTGCAAACATTGTGGGCACTGTAGACCACTCAGTTTTGACAACATATTTCCTGTCTGTTGTAAAGGATTCGCACTTGACATACGAGCGGTAGCACTCAAATACTTACAAGCTATTCACAACAAACATACGGAAAGAATATATCAGTAAGACGGACGGTGGATAACAGCTTTCACCAAACACAAATAAGAATCTATCCACGATTAGATGGAAGATCCTCGACTCAACCCTCAATCTCCTAGTTCAATTTTTGAACCTTTACCGAACCAACAACTAAGAAGTATCTCGGATACATGACTATCAGGACAAGCTATCCTGAATTTTGATCCTTTATCTACCATATCCTCTTTTGAAGAAATACTTTCTATTGACCTTGCGGAAATACCGCTATTTGAAACTGTAGAACCCTCGTGGTTCACTAACCCATTTTTAGTCTCCACACCTGAGGACTTTACCCAAATCTATGCCTACTTTCATGGGCAAGACTTTGTCTGGCACGAATTTCTGGACTGGGATTCTGAGTGGTCAGATTTTACTTCCGTTCACGACTTTTGTGCCTGGAGGCCAGAGGACTGGCCATTTTAAATTTTCCTATACCGAAACCTTTCGGGTTTATAAGCGAGCTGCCATGGCTATGGCACTAGATGACACTCCTATTCCTAGTCCTTAGGGACCTGACCGGATGATAGAATAGGACGATACAGAATCTACCCCTACAGCATCTCTAATTCCGTCCCGAAGCCGGACCAGCTCTCCCATTACACATTTGGGTCGTCCACCATCCAGAGTTCAGAAACGTGCCGAGCGTGCTAAGAAGCCTGTCTGTACTCAAGATAACTTCCAGCAAAATGTGGTCTATGCATTGCGACACCTGAACCGATCCTTGAAAGAAAGTGCAGATGAGAATCATATAGCGATCTCAGCTTTATCATAGGAGGCCAGGCAAGGGTTCACAATGCTAGAATTATCGCAAAGCCGTATGGCTAGGGGTGAGGTTATCAATGATGCTGAAATACAGGAAGGCCGCCGAGCACTCGAACGGTTGAGTGGCGATACTGAAAGGGAGCAGCAAAGGTTAGATGCCCAGGTTCAGGAAGAATTCCGACGCCAACAGGCTCAACAGGAACAACAGGCCCATGTCTCAGAAACAAGGGATCGGATTCTGGAAAAAGCCCTAATGGACCTAAATGCTAAATTACACCAGCAGGAACAGGAATGGAATCAGAGGATAAATGAGTAACAAGAAATTGCAGCTCAACAACTGCGGCAACAAGGCGAAGGTATGAAGGCATACCTGGATGCCTTGGTACGACAACTGGCCGATAAACCAGTTCCAGTACCGACTCAGCATGCGCCCAGTGATGGTGATCCAGGACCTTCTAACCGAGGGCAACCATCTATTCTACCGGAACAGGGCACAGTTCCAACGAAGGAATCAGCATCGACACCTA
Organism: Tuber calosporum; assembly: GCA_003316355.1. NCBI lineage: Eukaryota > Fungi > Ascomycota > Pezizomycetes > Pezizales > Tuberaceae > Tuber > Tuber calosporum. The sequence goes on along the minus strand of QFET01004874.1, from coordinate 4,499 downwards.
GGAAGTATAAAGGAAAAGGAGTCGACCGTGGAGGAAATAACCTACCACCGCAACCACCACCAGTTAACCTTGGTGATGCCCGAGACCCAGATGATGATGAGTCCGATAGTGATGGAGAGGATGGACGGGGCAGAAAGGGCGGCAGTCCGGAACGCGCTCCCCGATTACCATCTATTCCCAGAAACGATGTACCCGAGGACAGGTTAACTTTGGCTTTCTTAGAACGTATCAGTGGACTCTCCCGACCAGCAAAGCTAATAGCGGAACCACCCTACTTCTTTGAAGGACATGACAACCAAGATGTTCGAAACTGGTTGACAGCCTGTGAAGACTATTTCGATCGCAACCCTACACGGTGGGAAAATCATGCACATCGAATAGTTTTTGCCTTGGGGAAAACAAAGGGGAATAAAGTGGCACCCTTCGCGGAAAAATACCGGAAAGTGATGGGTGGATTAGGAGGATAAACTCGAGACCCGGACTATTCCACATGGGATCGATTTCGGCAGGAAATCACCAAGCAATATATCGGCATTGAGGAGGAAAGACAAGCCCTAGAAGAAATGACCAAGGTAGTCTATAAGGGAAAAATAGACACTTATCTTCTACTCCTCGAAAACCTAAACATCAAAGCCGGACTTACTGGAATTAGTCGGAGGGTACGAGTTGAAAGCAAACTTCCCGAGGAAATTTTGCGACGGTTATCCCATATGAAATTCTCCTCTGATGAAGAATGGATGGAACCCATATGGGAAGTTGGAAGACCGGAGGAGGAATTTCTGGAACGGCGAAAATTATCCAAAGGAGAACCCTCATCCAGTGGAACACCTAAGCGAAAGCGCGATGACATCGGTAAAGGGGTCAACACCAAACAAGGATACACGAACCAGAAACAAAGGAACAACCCCTCACAATGGAAAACTGCTAAGGCTAACCCATCTACAAAGAAAGCGGGATTTCAAACCAAAGATAAGCATACTGACTGGAAGAAGGCTCATGATGGAATCTCCCAAGAGGTGGTTGATAGGCGAAAAGCGGGGAAAGAATGCACTCACTGTGGCCTCAACAACCACACGTGGCGAAAATGTCGAAAGGACATAGTTGTAGCCAGGGCTTTCGGTAAACAGATAAAACAGGATCGACCGAACTTTTCACGCAAACCACAAACGGCAATGCTTACAGGAAGACCTAAACTCTCAAAGGTCAACAACATACAAAGCAGAGCCTCACCTCGGTTATGGGAATTATCGGACACTGAAATGTCCTAAAATGGCACCAAGGGTGACGGTGATTGGGTATTCGGGGTACCAGGAAACTGGTGACCAGAATCAAAATATGGGATCCCTCTAGGTCTAACGACCCCTAGATCAGTTGGTATAGCTTACCGAACCTCAGCCCAGCCAGTGGTCCTACTAGAACGTGGACAGGAACGGTACCAGACAACTGCAAAGTGACATAGCAATCATAAGTACCTTTCTTGAAGAAAGGGTACTTAGGTACCTAGTTAGATAGGGTAACCCAGCAAGGGCGTGTAACATTGGTACACACTTAGGTAGGATGACCCCGCTAGGCAGGGTAACCCGGAGCTACAGTCAGGCAGGGTAACCCTCTTGAGTAGGGTAACCCGGAAGCATAGTTAGGCAGGGTAACCCTTTAGATAGGGTAACCCATCTCCTCAGTTAGGCAGGGTAACCACCTAGGCAGGGTAACAGGGAGCCTTAGGAAAACATGATAAGCAGTGTAGACGCTGCCGGGCGTGCTACATTCACGTAACCAGGTGTTTCTAGGTCGTGGAATCGCGTGTAACAAATAGGTCAGTTATGTGGAACCTTCTGGTAACGCAAAGGGGCATTACACAGACTTCCGTAGCGATTAGCACTAGGATAGGATCCAGTTACCCTACCTTTGTGATCGCGGGTGAAATCGTGGACCTCAAGTTACCCTCCGCTAACGTTACGCAAGACGCGAAATCCTACTACAAGTACCCCAGGGTCGTTAGAGTGATTTTGTGGTGTCCAACACCCCCTTGCGGCTCCCACGTTCGCCCCTTGCGACGGGTGGGGAAGGGTGACAGTTGGTTAAAGCCTAACAAAACTGAGAAATCGGAGGTGGCCGCGTAACACAGTATACGTCACTGCCGTCCTTCCGAACAGATGCTGTCCGCAGGATATATATAGGGGTGGGCGACGGCGGACCCGGGCAAGTTGTTAGTATTGACATCAGATGGCCTTCCGAGGGTACTCTAGGTGCCCATAATCCCTATGGAATGTATGAGGGTCCCCCGGAATAGCTACCTGAGAGTCAGGGATAAACGGAAGTTTGTCCGGATAAAACTCTACTACCTACACAACGACAGCCTAGGCGCTATACCGTTACCGAGGGACGCTACAGGACCCTAAGAGGCACTCAGCCCTATCACGGCTAAGGTGATCCCGGAACGGTTGGCTATAGGTAGCGCCTATTTAGCCAACTCAGTAAAGACACTTACTGGGGGAGCTATGCAGTCACAAGAAAAGCTGCCGATAGGCCAAGTAGACACAGTTGACTGCAGTGCTTGTATAGACGGAAAAAGCCATAGGGCTACTGAGTCTCATACCTAGGTTTGGGTCCAAAGTCGGATTGTAAGTTGGCCATTGACAAGACGGCGATCGGAAAGGTTTTTCTCTCCTGCAGGCATAATCAAAATGCATTGCAGACAACCTCTATGATTGAACGGACTCAACTTACCCGTGCGATCCACAGGCCCTGAAGTTTTTTCCGGAAGGGCCATGTGTCAGATGATCCCTGAGTGGAGAAGGGAGCTCTCTTAATGGTCGGAGTAGGGATGGGTGTCGTTGGCTTTATAATTCTACTTAAGTAAACGCGAACGGCACTCTACTCTGATAACCAACTATCCTCACTAGAAGACTTGAATTGAGTGAAGCTCTGGCTTAACGATATTAAGTTTTATCATTTAATTCAATTATTTTATCTTTACCTTCTGTGAACTTTGCGTTGAGTCTTTGGTGCGGTCGCAACCTTAGGATCCATCTTCCTATAGGGTGCCCCCGTTACACTAGGCTAGGGAGTCAGGAGTACTGATTTTCGCAGGTACTATTCAGAATAGGAGCATAAGAGAAGTTGTCCCTAAGTCCATAAGTCTTTAAGAGAACACGGTTAGTGTACAGATGAAGCTGGAGCAAACCTTTTTAAGAATGACAAAGAGGGGCGGTCGCATCTTTCATCCCGAGAAACAACCAAGTCTCACCCATTTTTCAAAGGCTGGCAGGACAACAACCAGACATGCTACCGAAATGAAAAATAGTGCAAAAGAAAGCTGGCGAGATTCTCTTCAATAATAAGAAACCGAAACAGGGTCCTTGGTTAGAGGACCCTGCCCGGGGTCCCAACTAGAGTCAATGGTCCAAGGAACCGAAAGGACTTGAAAATAAATTTTGAGTTTTGGGTTGGTTTAACTTCCGACCCCGGAAGTACCTGTGGTTTTAGCTCCTCATTGAGCCCCCTATCCTTGAAGTCATGCGGGGAAATGGCAGCCAGTGAGCCTGATTAAACCGCCTGGGTTCTTTCAGTTCCGGAAACGCAAAATCTCTTCGAAGCGACCCAGAACGGCCATTTTAGTCACCGGACCAGGTGCTGGTTTGGGCTTTGTCCTAACAGTACAATTATCCAAAGTGTTGGCCTGGGTGGGGTTTGAACGTGTGACCTCTGTCCAGATGCTTTTGGCAGGCCAATTCCAAATGCAACCGACTAGACCATGACCCCAGGAGGGACCAACAGTATATATAAAAACCTCCCCTTATACTGCAATTTTCGGGGTTTTTTGCGAAAATGCCGAGGTTTCAAAGGCTATTATTTCCATGATGGGATAAGCTATTCCAAATTTGGAAACGGTTAACCTTTTCGGAATCTGACATACTTTTGAAAAACAATTTTATTTTCGAAAAACAAACTACCCTTTTTAGGAAATTTCACTCAAAAACCATAGCTAAGTTATTCAAAAAAGCCCGGCGCCTATTACTATCAGCTATGCATATTAGCGATGCATAAAAGGCCGTGCATAATTATGCACGCATTTTTCCTATAAAAATAGGATTTTTTAATGTTCATGGGAGCCCCTCGGCAGGGGGTAAAGACCGCTTGTAGTGAGCCGCCCAGAATCATAATATATTAATTATTGTATTCTAGTTCGTCTGAGGAGACCTCTCTGGTCGAAACACCGCTGGCGTTGTTACGAACACCCAACAAATACAACCATCATGTCTTCGAAGCGAGGGTGAACAGATATAACACGGTCGCATAAGCGACCAAAGCTGACTCATGAAGAACCAAAACGCTATCAATGCCCGGAAGGCGATGCACATCTATGTGTATGCAAAACGTTATCGCATAAAAGTCCTACTTGTCACGATTGCCTAGAAGAGCGCTATGCAGGAAGGACATAAAAGCAGAGTAAGCCTTGTGAGGCTTACGAGGATTTCGCACACATGACCACTTTAGGG